>JAQIVZ010001902.1:0-26159 GCA_034700945.1 Arrhopalites spinosus
TTATTTGTTCTTTGAGGGCGATGGTTTTGTGACTTGTGGTGAGTTTTTGATGGCGGGTTGAAGTTTTCCCTGTTCGGCTTGTTTGTTGGCTGCCATGACTTGAGCGACGTGCTGGGAAAGGGCTGGAGGTTGGGAGATTTTGATCTGGGGAACGTTCAATTGACCTTGACCCTGTTCACCACCGGAGGATCGAGGACTCCCTGGACTTGAGGAATATGCAAATGGGGGAAAGTGACCCTCCAATTCCATGACACTTTGTCTCATTGCCAACTTCATTTGGGCGTCTTCCTTGTCATACGAGTTGCTGTATCTTCTCTTGTGCTTGATATTTTTGAGGTCGTCAAATGAAGTGTCCCTCTCCAAATGATCCTCCTCATTGTAGTCATCGTCGTTGTAATTCCCGGGGAGGAATGGACACATTTTGACTTGATTGACATTGACCCCGTTCAATTCCCCAAACTCTTCTGTCTCTCGGTGATAAAAATAATTGAAATTGGAGACAATGACGGGCACAGGGAGGGCGATTGTGAGGACTCCAGGGATGGCACACAAACTTCCGATGACGCGTCCTAAATGACCCTTTGGGGTCACGTCTCCGTATCCCACGGTCGTCATTGTGATGACTCCCCACCAAAAAGTCTATTAACAAATTAACAAATTAATTTGACTTTAATTAACCGTGGTATATTTAATAATTTACGTCGGCGATAGAGTTGAAATTGTTGTAGCCAATCTCGGCAAAGTACATGGCACTGGAGAAGAGAATCACGCCAATGATGAGGAAGAACATCAACAGACCTAACTCTCCAAGGGACGCCTGTAATGTCAGGCCCAGAATTTGGAGGCCCTTTGAGTGTCTCGACAATTTAAAGATGCGGAAAACACGGACGAGTCGAACGACCCGGATAATGTTTAGATTCTCCTCCATTTTCATGGTGGCCGTGGGGTCATTCGTGTCCCTGACACTGTTCAGACGGACCATTTGGAGAAAGTAGGGGACGATGGAGATGAGGTCAATCATATTTTTGAGACTGGTCACAAACCGAATTTTGTTGGGACAAGAGACCAATCGGAGAAAAAACTCGAGAGAGAACCAACAAATGCAAATTGTCTCTACCAAGAAGAGCGGGTCATCCAACCAAAGACTCAATTCCTCAGTGTCTGCTTCTGCCCGGGTCTGTGTCCGTTGATTGAAATGAAAGTCAGAGATGGTCTCCAAGCAGAAAATGAAAATGGAGAGGACGATGACGTAGAGGGAGAAAACTGTCACGATTTGAGCTTGCAACGATGACTCGGGGTACTCTAAGAGCAACCAAATTTTCTTCAAGTACAAACTGGAACAAATGACCCGAGCGTCTTCCGGTGGGGAGTAACCTTCAGCCTCTCTCAACTTTTGAATGGCCACTTCACTGAGGTCAAAAAATTTGGCCTCTTCATAGAATATCTCCATGGACACTGTAACCAGGCAAAAAATAATTATTCCGCAGTTCAGAGGGGTCAAATTGAAATCACTTTTATGTCAAATGACCTCCTGTGGGACGACGAAGAGTGCCTCCACTTTGGAAATAATGAAAGATTCCTTCAAAGCTGGAGGCATGTCTGTCAAAGAAATATTGCTGCTGGTCGGGGTCATAGAAGCAGAGTCGACGATCCCTGTTGCCTAGCAACGTATCTGGGAATTTATTGAGAGTTCGAAGTTGAGTCTCGAAAAGTCGACCTGACACATTGATGATGACCCGACTACACTCCAAATGATTGTGGTGGAATTTATTCTCCGTTCGATGGACAATTTTTTGTTTGCTTATCGTTGGCTTGGTTGAGGTCGTCGGCTCGAAGTCATGTTTCCATGTTGAATATTTTCCCCACTCTTCTTGCCTGTTCATCAATTTTTGTCATTAGCATTCACCTCAAAAAGGTTAAATTCTTATCTCTTGTAAAATTAGTTACCGATAGCTGGGAATGAGCAAGGCTGTGATGTAAAATTTGAAGATTTTGTCCGGAATCCTTTTGAAGAACTCTTTGGACCTAGCAAAGATGACCTTTGGACCACATTCACGAAAATAACCGGGCACGAGAGTGTTCAGTCGGTAACTCTCCGACTTTGATTCTGCCATTTATCTTACTGAAATTCAGTGAACTTGCTTTATAAATTAATTTCATTAACATGAATAATTTTAAATTGTTCGTTAGAATTACATTTTATGAATTCTCTTGGTCACAATCCACGTTCATGGTAAAAATAAAAAACTGATGATTAAATATTAATAAATTCAGCTACACCATTAGAAATTGAACATAACTAAAAAATGTCATTTACGACTTGAAATGATAAAAGTAAAATAAAAAAATTGTTGGCTGAAAGAGGGACAAATTCATTGAAATTTATTGTGGTCTCAAAACTCATTGACAATGAAATTTATTTTGTGCTCATACATTTAATATCACTTGGGTTTCTATGAGGACTTTTCTGACATCCCATCCCAACTCGGGTTGCGAATATTCCTGAGTTATTATAGTTCACAAAATATCAATTTCTTGAACATCTATGACTATTATAAACATTACATGATTTGATACTAACTTTCAAGTACATAATATAATTAATTGGCTTAACATTTTTATCGAGTCAAAATTTGAGTTGAATGTACAGTAATAGGGAGAACACAAAAAATATGAAGGAGGACGTTATAAACTGGTACATAATGATATAAATCTTGCGGTTACGTAAATGAAGAAAAATATTGGAAATAATTATTATAGTGCTGAATTACATGTCAACACTTGAATTAATCGTAAATGTATAACTTTCTGGACAATTGTGAGACAAGGACTCAACAGAAAAAAACATAAAAATGATTATACTAATTGAAATCCCCAAAAGTTGAATCTCATAATAACGAAAAAAAATTAACATAAAGTATAAACGAGATAAAGTCTCAGTCCTGAGAAAAAAAACTTTATGTATCAAATATAAGCTTAACTGCCTAACCAAGGTAGTAAGGCGTCCTAACCATTTAATCAGAGTTTCATCAACTACCAATGTAGTAAGCTTTTCGATTTGCAGCACTTTTGGGAGGTTGATGCAGTGCATGATTGACTAGTTGACACCACCCAATCGGGAAAATATCCAAGGATGATACAACAGTCCACTGGTCACAGAAATTACTCCATCCATCAAAATGTATTCTTAAAAGACGACCAACGACTCGAGACACTGACGCAGCAAAAATTAGTTGAGGAGATTTAGTATCCACTGCCTCCAATTTATGACCTTCAACAAAACCATGGCCTATTTCATTCTAAAAGAATAGTAAAAACCATGTTGTAATTAATTCAAATTTTATTTTAAATTAAAATTGACACAAAAATTATA
This sequence comes from Arrhopalites spinosus, assembly GCA_034700945.1. Lineage (NCBI taxonomy): Eukaryota > Metazoa > Arthropoda > Collembola > Symphypleona > Arrhopalitidae > Arrhopalites > Arrhopalites spinosus. Next base: position 3,374 of record JAQIVZ010001902.1, read on the forward strand.
TTTATTGAAATTATTACCACTTGTAATCCCAAAAGAGGCAATGGCTTCGTTCCAGTCTTCTCAAAGTAATCAACCCAATCAAACTTTTGATTGTCACAGTAATTTTGCGAGTCTTCCTCTGGACTTCCTGGAGGTATCAGCTCAATATTATTGGCCTTAGAAAATCCACAAGGGAATATAATTGGAGAGGTAATGTGACAACAAAACCAGTCTTTACTATTGGCCGTGACTGTAACAGTCACAAACTTTTTAGAGTCATACTTTTTCTTCTTTTCTGGAATCACTTTCTTCAATTTGTTTTCAATTTGTATCATAAAGTAACCATACTTTAGGACTTTGGCTACTGAACCAGAGGAAATTGTTGAAGCGTAACTAGGATCAATAACTTCGAATTTCATTCCAACTTGAATATCAATATCAGCCCATCGTGGTCTAGCTTTAATGTCCAAATGATGAATTCCTCTTGGTAACAATAAAAGAGGACTCTTGAGTTCAGGAGGATTGTAATCATTAGGAGCACTAATTGCATGTCCAACTGATTTGGACCATCCAAGTGCACGAACATTATTTGAATTTTGATGACACCACCAACCTGTGTTATAATGTTCAAGAAAATGTTAAATACAAATGCACAAATGATGTAGCTTGATGATATCATAATGTTTTAAAATGTAAACGTACTATCAAATTTATCAGTCTTGTCCATTGTATCGGCGTCCCAGTATTTAATGAGAACTCGTGGTCCAACTAAGTCTATCACCTGACCAACCCGCATTTGAGAAGTCTGATTAACATCTACCATCTCCACTTGAGCTCCAATTTGTAGACTGTACAATAATAAGAAACAACACAACAATATCATATTTAATACTTTATTAAATCCCCAATCGGATATGAGAAAACATACTACAATTTAAACTTACTGAATCTGCATCTTTTTTTCACTTTCAATCACATCGCGAACAAGAGGATGTTTTGATAGAGAACCAGTGACTTTAGTCAGAAACCAGGTACGCCATTCATTTGGTGATATTTTATCAACCCCTTCTTGTTTCATAACCGCTAAAAAATATTATAATTTATTACAATCAATCCAGCAACTTTCTAGATGGAAATGACTATACCGCTATGTATTACTCTTACATGGTGGAGGAGTCAATGACAATTCATTTTTAGCACAAAAACCGACCCTTTCAACATCAATAAAATGGGTATAATGTTCTGTCGTAGCTGGAGTGTTGTCAGGTTCATAAAAATACTTTTCATGTTGTACTTTAACAAAGTAGCCTGTTTTGCGAAAAAGAAAAAGTCAAATCATTTGAACGAGTTACATACAATGAGAAAATTACAAACTGACCAATAATTCCTGATGAACATCGACGAGATGATCTTGAGCATCAGTCCTTATAATGTCATTTAAAGATATTGTACTGGACCAAGTAACAATTTAATTACCTTCGTAAGATATAGTTCTTGATAGCCAATACACGTCCGATTTCTTGGAGTTTTTGTCATTTTCTTTCTTAATTTCATCATCTAATCGTAACTTTTGTTCCACATACATACCCGGTAGAGCAATATCATTCCAACAAAATGATAGAGGTGCCTAAAATAAAAACACCCAATAAAACCCCCAAATAAACATCTGAATGATTTCAACAAAACAAAATTATCATAAACAACTTAATTATTTACATGTGGAAATGTCCAAACGGGTGCACCAGACGCCTTACTCCTATTAAGTATTTTTGTCCAAGTCCATGGCTTTTCAACTACAGAAGATTTGTTTGTATTTGACATTTCATTTGTAACTTATTTGGTCAGTTTTAATTTCAGTTTTTTAGTATTTTTTTTTAATTACAATTACATTCAAAAATGCCTCGCAAAATCATAGAAATCTTTCTCTTCATCCATTCAATGGCTCGCTTAAAAAGAAAGATCAACTAATTACAATTAACTTAACCGCAGGTAATTACATCAAAATAACATTTTAGATGGTTCATTAGGTTTTGTAGCCTTTGAAAAAGAACCGATCTATTTTTTAAAAGAATACTTATTACATTAGACTATTCGGGGAAAATTCTTTCGAAATAAAGGGACTCGGGTTCAAGCTATTGACTACTAACAGTAATTTAATAATAAAAAAATGGTTTCTTGTTCTGGCTTCATCGGAACGAGACATGGGGAACGACGACATAAAGATAATGTAATAATAAAACCATCCGAGAAAATTCAATAAAAAAAAGGTTGCTCATTCCTCCCAATCTCTCTCTTTCATCTATTAGTACATACAAAATTGAGTATATGTATTATAGAGAAAATGTACTGAAAAGATACTGAAAAGACAACAAAGTAAATTATTATATTGTTTTACTGTCATTTTTTTAGCCATGTTCAAAATTTTTGTACGTACATCATAGAATATCCAAAGCGTCAAAGAGAATGGGAGAACAAAGAAAAGTCAAAAAGTTTAAAATTAAGTTTACTTTTATCTTTCCATCCATCACACATTAAATAATGTCATCCTCTTTTCATAATCCTGATTTTCAATATTTTTAATATCATAAAAATGAAAAACATGCAGAGATATTACAGACACAGTTTCAAAATATTTTATGAAATTCCTCATCAAAGAAAAAACATGTCAAAGCTTTTGTTTGACTTTGAGACTCACAGAAACGTTTGCAGATTATTATTTTATGTGATATTTTCAGAATTTCTAGATATTCATTTTTTATTATTCGTCTTGTCCCATGTTCAAAAACTATTTAAAATTAAAAAATTCTATGAAATATGATACACAAAATGCAATCAATTTTGATTTGTTACATAATATATCATATTACATGACATAAGTAGTTAATAGCACATTTCAACACCTGTCAACGTAATTAACTTGAATTTTTAACACTTTATATTTATTTCTAGGTAATTTCATCTCCATCCTATTGGGAATTTGACAATATGATTCATTGTTGAATTAATGTTATTATTTTATTGTTAAACAATAATAATAAATAGATGGATGAGCAAATATCAAAAATATTTAAAGTTTATTGTTCCTTTACAATTGTGAACTTGTAAGTTGATTCAAAAATAAGAATAGGCAATTAAAATAAAACGAATGTATTTAGTAGACGTGATGGTATAAACTTGAACATTTAAAATAACTTTCAGTCTCATTTTAAATCAACTTATAAAATAATCATATATTTGTTCATACTAAACAAAACAAAGTCTTCGACTTGTGATACACAACTCAATAAATTCTTAGAGTTGGTGTTAAACTTCAAGACAAACAAAAAACGAGAGACAATATTTAACATTCTTGACTCATCCCAAAAATTTTATCAAGCAAAAAAAAAATAAATTCCATTCTTGTAACCTTTCAAAAAAAAATAAAAAACTTTTTATACACAATTTTGTGACATTTACGAAGCAACTGTATGAATTCATATTCAAAATCATTGAATAAAGAACAAATAAAATATTCTTCAAAGTTCTCAAAATTCGAGTCAAATGTTTGTGACTATCAGTAGACTCTACGCATGTTGTGTATCAGTACTTCGTGTGTGTACATTGTGTGATGAAGATAGAATTTTGAATAGTTTTACCCCAAAAAAATGAATAAAACAACCCATCGTCATTTGGCTGACTATCTTTGTACAGTAAAAAATATTCATTTTTTCCCCTCATCGTGTCCACATGGAGCAAGACTGTGAGACTGTGGAATTTTGACGAAGAACAACAACAAGACTCAAGACAGTGACAGGTTGAATTTTATTTTCATGTAAATTTATCCTTCTCAACGTCAACCCAAAATTTGCTTGCTTCTGTCAATTCCACAGGCAGGAAAAAGACAGAAAATAGTGTTTTTCATTTTTCAACAACAAAAACTTTTTTATTCTACGCCCACGTGCTAATTCCAAAACATTAAGGACACAAGTCTAAGGGAAAGTGGTTCATACAATAAAATTATTTAACTACAATTTATTCCAAGAATAGAAGGAAATGCAAAAAAATAATATATATAAGTACATAAGTATAATTAAATAGACATTCATAAAAATCTTGGGGAAAAAAATTCATATAAACGAGGTCATGGCTCACAGGAGACTCAAATTGTAGAAAGGATGCATTTGACAGGACTATGATTAATTGCACGAATTTTTATTTTTAGACGTAAAAAAGATGGCATAAAAAATGAAATTCTTTTTTTTGTATGGATGAAATGAGTGACAAGGGAGACAAGTTAAACGGTCTAACGGTAGTTAATTTTTACTAATTAGTCTTCCGTCAATTAGCACATTGTTTTGTACAATAATAATAATATTTCATAATGTTGACATAATAAATTTTACCATGCTAATTCCTCCCAACTTGTCATATTAGTATTAACTTTTAGACAGAGATTTAATCATATTTAAATAGTCAAGTTAAATGCGTCTCTGTACTTTGTCCAATTTTTAATTTTTCCTTATTTAATATTTTTCAAGTGGTCATCACTATCAGTCTACTTAAGTACATGGACAAAATTAAATTTATTGTCTCAACATGAACTGGATATTCTGGACAATTTTTCAAGGATTAATTTTGTAAGATTTTACATATTTTCAATTACAATCTACGCCATGCTGTAATACTTTTACAGTTTCAATTAATTTCTAATTACAATTAATTAAATTAAGCCTACAAGTTGAGGGTAGTACTCCAATTATTAAATATCATGACGAGAGTTTAGTCCAGGGAATGAGAGATCGGAGAGAAGCATTTGATACGAAGGCCTTCCGGTCAAATCAAATAGAGCAATTAATTCCAGCTAGCTACAGTTCAATTGAACCACCACCAAGTATTGATGGTATTTTTTATATTATTTAATGAAAATTTAAACAAGATTCAGTTTTTCACATTATTTTTTTTAGGTTCACCTACTAAAGTCAATTTATCCATTATTGTGATGAACATTCGTGGAATTGACGAGAAAGAAGAAGTACAAAAAAATTAAAATTCAACATTAAAATTTAAATTAATTAAATCATTTTTTTTCCAAAGGAAATGACATTAGAAATTAATATTCGAATGTTCTGGAGAGACTTGAGGTTGGGACATTTTGCCAATGCCACTGGAAATAATTCTTTTGTTGTCCTCAGTCCCCAACTAATCCAGCAACTCTGGCATCCCGACATTTTTATTGGCAAGAAGTCAAAAAACTTTCTCTCATTTTACAACTATTGCCAATTAAATTTAATTAACCGATTTGTAAAAAATGTAGATCATGCAATCTCTGTGTCTCAGCCTTATATGATCAGTAAACCAGCATCCCTGAGAATGTATCCAGATAGTGTCATTCGATATTCATCAAGGTAGTTATTATTAAAAGTAGTTAAAAATTTAACAATCAATATTTAAAATTAATGGTGTCCCCTTACTCTCACGACTTCAGAATCACAGTGACAATTGCCTGTGAGATGGATTTCCGTTTATATCCCGTCGACATTCAATCCTGTCCAGTTCAAATGATGAGTTGTAAGTCTTTAACAGTAATCCCAAAATGGAGACGCAAACCACATTTTTTCAAGTCCAAATAATTTTATTTATTTTAGACGCTTATCCAAATAAGATATTATTGTTAGAATGGGCTGAAAAAAGAGGAGCTTATTTTGCACACAAAGTCAATCTTCCCAATTTTAATGTTGATCTTGACCAAAATCAAAGACAAACTACTCATACTACATCAGGTAAATAACTGAAAATTTCAATAAATAACAATTGTAATACGTTGATCAATTTTTTTTCTAGCTGACTATTCCAATCTTCAATTTACAATTATACTTCAAAGAGACATGGCCTATCATTTAATTCAAACTTACATTCCAAGTTTTTTTCTGGTCATTACGTCATGGGTCGTATTTTTAATACCAAAGAAGAATGTAGCAGAGCGTATAAGCTGTTGTATGGTATGATTTAATTTTGTAAATTTAAAAAAATATTCAAATTGTGTCTCCATGATTCATCCCATTGTTAAAATTCAGGTTTGCCTTTTGTCACTAACCGTAATGTTCGGATCATTGGGGTATGTCAACATATTAAAATTATTTCTAATTGAAATTAAATTTTATTCCTACTTTTTACTGTCATAGTCAAAACGCACCCAAAGTCAGTTATATGACGGCCCTTCACATTTGGATGCTCTCGTGTGTCATCTTTGTATTCCTCTCATTCACAGAATTTGTCATTGTACTCAAGTAAGTTAAAAAACGTTTCTTCAATTAAATTACAAATTATTTTTAATGTACATGCTATGACTTGTGTAGAATTTGGAGCTTGGCAACAGCTGAAATGGAAGCTATAAAATCGAATAAATTAAATGGGAGCAAAAGACGAAAACGAGAGTCAAAGAATCATTCAGCAATTAATTATGCATTTGAGATGACAGAGATGCCAACTCGACAGGATTCTATTGTTGGAGGTCATAATTTGACCCAAACAAACAAGGAAGGAAAATATGCAAATATTGCCAGGCGTTTGGAAAAGGTCACTTTTTTAGCATTGCCAAGTCTCTTTTTTGTCTTTAATCTTGTGTATTGGCCATGGCTATATTTCATGTAAGAATTCCTTGAAACTTATAAAATTAACTTTTACTTTAATATTACTAACGATAGATGATAAATGAACCATTTTTATAATGGAAAAGACTGAATAAAAATACAAAAAAAATCTAAATGAAAATAGTTTTTGTAGTGGAAAACTATCAACCAATATTTTTAATGGCAATTAACTAATCAATCTAAATTACACTACATTAAAAAATACTGTCCAGTAGTAACAATTTTCTATAATCTATATGTATTAACTTTGATTAAAAGTACAAAAAATAAATGTACTACGTATTAGAATTTAACACACCTACAAGATAATCAACAAGTGCGATAACAAGAACAAGAAAAGTGAAGGCAATCAAATATAATAATTTGGGAACAAAGACACTCCAAATGAATAAATGTTGTCTCATCAAGAATAATACTATGGAGTAGATAAAATTTGTACTCAAAATTTTGAAGACTAGTAGTGCAAGGACATTATCTTCCCTAGCCTTAATAAAATTAGACTCTCCATTCTTAAAACAACTTAAAATTATAACAAGGATTGGTAGTGAGAAAGTTCCAATAAAAGTTAATGTTCCAACCAAATATTCATTGTAGGTTGAGAGACCAGTGTATCCAAGTGAAATGTCAATCGTTGTGATATTGTTTGAGTTACCCTAAAATTTACACAGCATACCATAATCAGTATATTTATTCAGTTAATTTAATTAATTTAGAATAAATGTTCAATTAATGCATTTTTGTTCTTACTTGGTAAAAAAATGCTGAATATACAAGTAGATGGATGAGAGGAGCCAGTATACTTGTCTTCTTCAATTTAAATATTTCAGAATCAATCCCTCGAATAATATTCACTTGCCAATGAAGTAGAGGAATTAAAACAATATTGTCATTCCTTTGTAGTAGACAACACAATAAAATCCAAGTATTGTCCCATCGAATATTGGTACTCGAATTTTTGTACTTGAGTCCAATTGTATCTTTTCTAGTCCATTTTGAACACACAAGACTAGTCAAAATCAAAAGGTAACAAAATTTGGCTTCAAAATGATTTGAATTTTGTGTTCCAAAACCCAACAATAAATTAGAAATGTTCAACTTGTAACAACAAATAAGAATGGCACAAATTCTATCTAGAGTCGTAGAGAATTTAAATATAATTAAACTACTAAAAGATGCAATCATCACAGGAGTTGTTAAATTATAGTCATTTAATATATCACTTGCATCTGTTAAATAATTCCACTTTTGTCCAGTTCCATTCAAACTTGAACAAAATCGATGGATTGCTAAAAGAGTAACGAATTTCATTGTGACTTCAAATCTTGAAAAACTAATTGGGTAAAGAAGTACACACACACATACGATCACAGTAGTTGCATACAAGTAATATGTTGGTAAATGTTCTTCTTCGACGAAACTTGATGAAAAATATAATATTGGAATGATAAAATTAGGCACATTAATAAGTATTGAGCTTGTAGTAGTAGCACGAAGGCTTTTCCAAATATTCCAAAATTTTGGAGTTAGTATCCATCGAATGATGAAAAATAAGTTTATCACAGGTAGCAGAAAAATTGGGGACGGAGACAAAGAGATGATGGGCGATAGAATGAATCCAATGACTAGAAAATTGATGTGTAAAATTCCAATTGGAATCATCAACATTAACATTGTCTGAAAGAGTAGAATCATTGAAGAGATTATTGTAAAAATATCTTGAGTATTATCTTGTACAGCTAGGCTACGAATTTCTGGCATCAGATTTTGATATTCTTTTACTAATTCATGTTGTCGTTGTTGAGAAGTAGTGTCTAGTAATTGTTCATATCTCAGATTTAACATTGCAAGTTTTTCAAGAATAATATCCGATTGTTTTTGTTGAGGGAGAAATTTTGAAAGATGCTTAGCCATGATATGAAGGACTGAGAGAGCTTTGGTGAGTGAAAATTGAGAAATTATTTCATTTGGAATAGTACCATGAGAATTATTAGGTAAAGGTAAGCCCCAGAGAAGTGAAATCATGGTGGCAGTATCGACTTGTTTCATTTTATATGGATTTTCCATCCAATTTGCAGTCTTCTCCTTTGGTTGACTAAATCAATGAAAGCAATGTTAGTACGGAATTTAAATTTATTTTATTTTATAATTATATCAATAATATTATTCTCACCAAACTGGCTTAACTGAATCCTTGTGTACAGTCAAAATTACAAGAGGAGTTGTCACCTCCGGAAGAGAATCACCTCCATGACCCCCTTGATTTGCCATGCCATGGTCTCCAGTTATAAGAATTGTATGAGGTAGCTGAGAGTCGATTAATTTAAGTTGACTGTAAATATTTTCTATAATTCCATCCATCTCCTTTAGTTTCACTGGAATCAAAGAATGTTTTGGTCCATGCTATTGGGACACAAAAAGTTGAATAATTTTTTAGAAATCTATTTTTTATCTATGTTTTCTTCAAATTATTTGTATTCTACAATTTTTGTTTTGTACAAGCTAAAAATTATTATACTTACGACATGGCCAACATGGTCTACACCAAGATAATGTAGAATCATCATGTCAAAATCAAACTTGTTCTCTATTTCAATATCCACATTTCTGGTCACATTACTGTCAACCTTTGAAAAATATGGAACATAAAATTAAAATTGGCAAAAATTTAACATTACACAAGTAATTTATTTTGTATGAAACAAACCTCGTAAAAATCTGTGACAAAAAAACTAGTCACTCCTTCCTTCCTCTTGAATTCACTTCCAGGAAATAATTTTAACCAAGTATCATCCCCGTAAAATATTACACTTTTTCCAACAGCATTAGCTCTCCAAATCACATTATCTATAGCCATTTGTGAAGACTGCTTCAAATTTGTCAAGATATCCCAATATGATGATGTAGCTCCACTAACAAGTGCCTTTTAAAGAAGGGAGAAAATATTTAAGTAAAATTATACCTGTAATTCTTCCTTATAACAACAACAATCCTATAACTTATAAGGTTTAATAAAAATAAACAATACTTTGATTCGCGGAAGAGTAACAGTTGGTCCATTTAAGTTGACTTGAAACAAACAAGTGTAATTTTCATCCAGAGATTTACGAATAAAATCCATTTGCGGAATAAAGTCAAATCTCATCGCATCAATCACAACAATCACAATTTTGTTGACACTTTGGACCTCTTGAATATCCCTAGATGTATATTATTTAAAATAATTCACTTTCTAAAACTTCAATTAAGAAATGTAATATAATTAATTTATAAAGTTAAACTACTTACATGGAATCTGAATTTCTCCCAAATGACAAATTCTCTTCGTCATGATTCTCTACAGTCAAGTTTTCATTACTACCAACAAGAGCAATAAATATTGTTGACAACGAATACAGTTGAAGAAGGAGAACCATAATATAAATGAACTTAAGACGTCCCTTCGTCATGATTCTTTAATTAAATATTTTTCCGACAAAATAAATCACATCTTTCCTTCCGCCCCGAAATTTCAACACTTTGAATTTCTTTGTCCGTGCCAAAAAGACAAGGATGCGTCTAGACGCGTCTGCATAATCCTTTGTCTTTGTTATAGTGACCACATGAAAATTATTATTTCTCAACAAAGGTTAATTGCTGAACTAATAATGCATAATGTAGCATCCCATAGGGAAGGGGAAGTATACTAACTAATTGACCTTTCAACTTTCAATTTAATTTTAGTATTGCCATTTACCTGGTGCTTCTTTTAATACTTCACAATGAGCACGGACACTTTTCCACCTCCTACAGATGGTAGTAATGACCTGACCTTTTTCAAAATGAATTTTTAATGTGACCATAATTGTTTCTAGCTCCTCTAGAAGAACCACCAAAAGAAACCTCACCATCCGGAACTGCCGTCTCTGACCCACTTGCCCATCATAATCCCACACATTCAACTGGAGAGATCAGGAAAGATAGTGTTGAGAGTCGGAAGGCCAGTGTCAATGTCCAAGACAATGTTGCCCGAAAGGAGAGTCCTGCCAAGGAATTACCAAAAGAGACTAAAAAAGGGGGAAGTCGACGAGTCAGTATGTTTGAGGATACTATGACACTTCCAAAACCTGGAGACTCTGGAGGAATGAATGGAAATTTGAAGGAAACTTTACAAGATTATTTTTCAAATCAACCTAAAGATACACCTGACGCAACCACCACATTAAAACCTCTTCGAAGACCAAAGGTCAACATCATTTAATTAATTTTTATTCTTAATTTTAAATCTAAATTTTATAGTTAGTCTTTGAAAATACTTATCGACTCGAGTCAACCAAACCATTCAGTTCATCAAGAGTTCAAACTCACATTCAACAAATTCTTGATGACATGCTCAGTGATTTTAAATACAATTCAAAAACATCAGCAAATAAAGCCATGGAAGTGGCTGAAAAAATGAGAAGAAGCGTCCTATCTCTTCGTTTTGAACGGTGATAAAATTATTTTTAATTTATAATCCTTTATATTTTCGTAACATTTGATCAACAATTTAACATTTTATAATTCCAGTTACAAAATTTGCGTACTCGTCACCATTTCACCATTCAACCGTCAAGGATTTTTCAGTGGTTTCCGGTGCTTGTGGGATGCCAATCGAGATTCATATGCCGTCGCAACATTGAGGAATCCGTCCATGTTTGCTATTGCTGTGTGCTATGGGATTTATTTTGAGTAAATAATTTGTCAAATTAATCCTCTCCATGAAAATTTTATAAAAACAATTAAATTCTGTACAGTTAAATTGAATATTTAAATTCATCATTAATAATTATTTAATCACACATTTTAAACATTTGGTTTATTGATTGGTTTACAAACTTTAGTTACCACTCCCCGTGTTTTAAAACGCCGAATGGCGTCAAAGTGTCGCATAGTTAATTAATTAAAACATTCATGTGCAATTATTTTAATTACAATAGCCATGTCTTAATTGTTTATTAAACTATCATAAAATAAAGTTTAAAATCTTTTTAGTATTTTCTCACACACTTTAATCCTCATGGGCTCGTGAACATGAGCAATTAAACTCAAAATTTTGTTCTACAATTTACAAGCCTCATCATCATCATCCTGTCATGCCAAAAGAGTTAATCGCTCTGATTACATCTGACAAAAATTAAATGTTAAATGATTCTTCTCTTTGTTTTTCTATTTATTAAAGTGAAAGGAAATAATTTTCAGGTCAGAGTATAGCCATGAAGGTAAAAAAATCTCCCCCACCTCTCCACTTGTTCACATAATAATTCACACGGTTTAATAATACTAATAACGTTGCATGCTCTAGTATACAATTTTGCAATTGTTTTCTATTTAATTATTGGAGAGAATAAAAAAAATGTACATGTTTCGAGTTTAGCTGGAATTTTTAACTTGATTCTTCATTAAAAAAAAAATTAACAAAAAGTTTGATGAACTTGAACGTCCTTTAAAATATTTTTTCTCATGCAAAAATTACAAAAGTATAAAAGATGCTGAATATTTGTTGTTCCCATTTTGTGACTGCAAAAAAAATTAGTCAATTTAATACTAAATACAAAGTTTTAAGTAAATTACGTTTTCCGGCAGAAAATTAAATTAAAATTCCCATTAGTATCAACTTGCTACATTCCTCTTCAAATTTTTGCCATTGGCTTGTCAACCGTGGACTCTAACTGTCCACAAAATTCTTATGTAAAAGAATCTGCAACATACCACCCTATTAAATCTTAAATACAAAAGTATTGTGTTAAACTAAATTAAAGTAATTTTAACAAATTTATAAGCAAAAACTCTTGCAGATTGTAGACCATCCGTAAAAAAAAGTTATGACATCAAAAAAGACACATTAATAATGTTTTTCAACTCTTTAACTAGGTATACCTCAATTACTCAAGACGTCCAAGTAAAAAAAAGTAAAGTCAAAGCCACAACTCCGAAAATCCTGTCATTGTCATTCTTTCCTAACCTTTTTCATATTGGCCCACTTCAAGTCATTAAGTCATTATTCATAAAGATAAAATATTTTACAAAAAACTTCTCAACATGGTCCACACCTAATTTTAATTCCCTTCGAATTTAGAGTAAAGAAGTAAAACATCTAAAAAAAATTTGGATTGAAGACCATCAAAGGAAAACTAATCATTTTCACATTTTTTTAAAAATATATATATATTTTACAATAAATACCCCATGCACCTGTTGTACACCCTTCAATAATCTACTCTACTTCCCAAAAATAATTAGTGTGACAATGCACCACAATTAAATGTGTACACTGTGCAACTGTACTTATAACAATGACGTTGGACGTTCCTCTCACCAACTGATAGACTGACTGTGATACTCATTGATGGGACTCACCCCTTACCTTGGTCAGTTTACGTCTTACGCCTTGCGTAATTTTTACTTTCAATTTAAAATCCCCTTTTATATCATCAGTCATCACGTAGTATTTTTGCAAGTACATGCATAAAAAAATAACAATTCCATTTAAATATTTAGCTGATAAAAAACACATGAATGTCCCATACACACACTCTCTCTATTTATGAAGCCTCTACTCTACTCAGCCTTGACCACAAGTCAGAATCCCAAAGAAATAAAATAAAAACTGTAAAAAAGTCAAACTTGGCCTTATTCATCCTTATGTTTTACACACACACAATCTACCTCACATTTCGCTACACTTGCTCTAGGGTTCACTAAGCGCTCACTCAACATAAAATATTTTTCGTGTGTACATACTCATCACTATAAGCACACAATTGACTATAACAGAAAATTGACCACAATACATATATACAATGTATATGTACTCCCTTTCGGCAAATTCTTCTGCCAACACATGAGTATCGCCAAGTTTTTTTATATGAATACATTGTACACATACAACAAAGTTAGACCCCTTGCAGACTATATATATTAAACATGTTTAGTGGTCAGTTTTTCCCTTTTTTAAAAGTTGTCAAAAATAATATGTGTGTACGCATAGTTGCTAAGTACCTGAAAAAGGGTAAAAAGGTCTTAAACATCCAAATTTTGCTTATTTAAAATTTTTGACCCCAGCCCCTTTTTATGACACTTTGATAATGTTTAGTCGCATGCACACATGATAAGATAGCTATTGTTTTTAAAAAAAGGGTCTAAACAATGTTAAAATTTCTTGTCTGCAAGGGGTATTAGTTGTAGTTTTGTATACACCTCCTGGGCAAACTAACCACTTGGTTCCCTAAAAAAGGTGAAGCATGACTTTAACTTGTACAAATTCATTTTTGAACCCAAGACTCAGCATTTGAGTTTTAGGCTTGTCAAGAAATAAATTGAACAAAAAGAAAAAGAATCCCTTTATTCTCCATATTCTTTTTTTTACTTGTCACCTGTTTTACTGTATCTACATCTGTTTAACCCTGTGCTTCCATTTTTTGTGATTTGTGCAGATTCAACATTCTTCATTTTTTTTTCTACTCATCCTCCGTCACACTGACTGTACGCTGTACAGTAAGCCTGTTTTGTTTTTTGTGTCCAAGAGTCCAAGGACTTTAAAATCCTCCATTGTTTCTTTAAAATTTAAATTATTTTCCTGTTGTAATCTCTGCTCAGTGCTGAGCTATTAGAGTTACAGGTGAGTCTTGAATTTTAAAAATTTGTTTAGCTTTTGACAGTTTTTTAAAATAATTTTTTCAATTTGAAAGAAGAGAAGCGAGTGAAGGGTTAGATTTTAGAAATATTTATGAAAAAAAATACATAGGATTTACAGAGAAATAAAATGAAATGCCGGCCTTGGACGCTCGAATCGATAACGTCACATGTGTTTATGTGTTTAATAGTTAAAGAAGTTAAAAGTTGATTACATGGAGAAGGTGAAGGTTTTGTTGTTGTATTTGCAATTATGTGTCTTGTGGTTTTTGTCTCTTTTTTTATTATCAACAGAGAGGTACTCTACGAGTAGTACGGTACTGATATGAGGAATTTTAGTTTATATCTTGTTAGAGAGGGACAAAGTGAAGGCAGTGTAGTTTTCAATGTTTATTTTATTATTATTCAAGAGATAGTGATAGTGATGGGGTGACCCCGACAAAAAAAACATTATTCCCACAAGAATGACTTGTTCTCACAGTCTACACTGTGAAGCCGGACGGATTTGTGTTGAAAATATTATTTTTGATTCTTCACTAATTTAATATCCACTTTTCAAATATTATTTATTTTTCAGCTCATTCCTCCTTCTACAATAAAAAGTGAAGTGACAGTGAAGGAATTTTGGTTTTGAAGGAAATAACAAGTGACAAACTTCACATAGAAATGTCAGCTCCAACGGAAGTGGAATTGGATGCTTTGAGACTGGTAAGACAAATTTTTATTTATTTAAAATAAAGAGGCTCATTTAATTATAAATGGCAATATTTTCTGTCAACTCAAGAATGAATTTTTTTAAAAAAATATTCAATTTCAATAGCAAGTACATTGCACTGATAGGAAGAATTTTTAAAATTAAATTAGAGTTCCAAAAATTAAGCATTATTTTTTTTACTTGTATAAGTCAAGGTCAATTAGAACTATGCGGCATAGTTAGTCGTGATTAATTTTTCGATTGTAATAAACTCTCGCAATAACTTTTAGAAGAAATATTTTTTCATATTCTGAGATTAAGTATTTGACGACTTGGGAATGGAAGTAACAATGCTATTATAGCATCCAGTTGACTGATTGATAAAAAAAATAGTATTTTTAAAATAATAACATTGTTTTTGTAAAAATCACTCTCTAGTTCCGAGAGGAAATAAAGGATATTGAACTGACTTCCTATCAAAATAATGACGTATGGCTCCTACGTTGGCTAAGAGGTTTTTATTAATAATATCAGTAATCTAGAATGAAATCGAAAGTGTGCTACAGATTTAAAACAAAATTAATTAATTCTCTAACATTTCAGCACGAGATTTGGACATTGAAAGAGCAGCTAGAATGTTAAAACGGGTACGATACCTTATTCATTTTTTGTATTCCATGGCCAGTAACAAACGTCAACTGGAACTCCCTTTAAAAGAGTGATCTTAGAATTTCCTCTCATTAAAAATATCCCTTGCATTTTATTATATTTTATTATGTTATAATTTCCTTTATTTAATAATTAATGTTCTATTTTGGAATTTTGCTACTCATTATGTTTGCTTATTTAAAAAAGTCATTAGAATGGCGAAAGGACGAAAAAATAGACTCAATCCTCTCATGGGACCCACCTGAAACCATTTTAGAAGAATTCCATATGAAATTGTCAGGTTTTGATGACGATGGATGTCCAAGTGAGTTAAAAAAACTATTGTAAAAAAGTTTTAAAATACATAATTAAGTACCCATTTTAAATAAAAATCTCTTTATCTTTTTTAAATAGTCGGAGTGATTCCTTTCGGAAGTTGGGATATACGTAAAGTCGTGGAAAATAAGCATAAGGAAAGTTTTATCAGATACATTGACCAACTTTTTGAGTTTACCATGCAATTAATGGAACGTCAAAGTAGCAAAGACAAAATAATTACTCAATTTGTCATGATAATGGATTTAGAAGGATTCAGCTTTCGCCAGGTTGCCTCAAGGCAAAGTACGACTATTATTTTTCTTGTAAAATAATTACGTAATCAATTAAATAACTGTCCCAAAATAATTTAATATTTTCTTAATGATTTAGCAATCGACGCCATATTCGAAGCAATTAAAAGATTTGAGGCCAATCATCCAGAAACATTGAAAGCTGCGTACCTCGTCAATGGTAATTTTTTTAAATTATAAAATCAATACAACTCTGAACTCTATAAACAAAAAATTACAGCTCCACGAGTTTTTGCCTACTTATTCACCTTCATTAAACCACTACTAACGGCAAGAACTTTGGCCAAAGTACAAATATTTGGATCCAGTGGAAATCAATGGAAACCTATCATACTCAAAAATATTTCTGCTGACCAAATTCCTTCTGAATTGGGTGGATCTAATACAACTTGTGCTGATGTAATTCTACATTAATTTATAATCCTTTGTACATGTGATGGTAGTTATAGTACATATATTTTATATTTAATTATCAAAATTCGTAAATTAATTAATTAAATATTTATAATTTTAACTTACAGTACAGAGTATCCGAAGGATTCGATCGATTTGACAGACCCACAATTAATCTTGATTTTAATGAATCTGAAATGACTCTCATTAACGTTGAGGCAGGAAAGAAACACATGATCAATTTAAATGTTGAAGTTCCTAAAAGTCGACTAAGGTAAATACACAGTTGAGTCACTCATGAGTGACAAAGATAAAGTGTATTTTTTAACTATTTCAAAAATCTTTTTTCAAAATACATTCTAGTTGGGGATTTAAGACGGATAAGCATGATATTGGATTTTCTGGTAAATACTAAAAGAACAACTACTATATTATGGTGTAATTTAAAAAATTGTATTTTAATTATAAATCTCTTTTTCTAGTACTGAATGGAGAAGGAGAAGAATTGGTTCTAGTGCCCAGAACAGACTCAAACAGTTTTACTCAAAAGGGAGGAATTATTTGTAAAAATGCTGGCACTTGTAAGCTAAAAAATAACTTAAAGTAAAATCAATTAATTAATTTTTGTTTTTTTTAAATATGTTACAGTCACTCTGGTATTCGACAATAGATTTAGTCGCTTTAGATCAAAACAAGTTCGTTATTCTGTATCTATCACGAAGGATAATAAAGAACCCATGAATGATTTTATCCAAAGGCCATCAGCTTGATGGATGACACGCGTCTTTGGTAGATGTTAATATTAATAAATATGAAGATAATTTCTGATCATAAAAGTTTATTTACGAGACGAGTATAATAATTGATGACAACAATCAAGAAACTCACAAAATTGTTAATTAAAAATACAGTAAAAAAGGAAACACATGAAGTTGCAAATAAACTGAAAGGAAAATTGATACAATGTTAACAGAAATTCATAAAAAATGATTATTACATTACAATTTTCAAATTTACGAGAAGAAGAGTGTAAATACAATTATTTAACTTTTTGTTTTAACTCATGAAATGTTAATGATCCATCGTAAGGGACAGCAAAAATTTCTCGTCGGAAATTTGTACCAATAACGTGGACATATTTTACTCCATGCCACTTTTGATGAACACTTACAGCAGATGGTTGACTGTAAAAGCAACAACACTGACATTTGCTATTTTTCTTGGACACAGAAGATTCGAAGGAGTGACACTTAAGGTGGAGTTCAAATTTGGAACTGTTGTTATGTAGCACATGCAAACAAATTGTACATTGAATACTTGCTGTCTTATTTCCCTTACAATACACTCTTCTTGAAAATAAATGTTGACCGCTACTGGCCTCTTCCACTTTATGAAATTCCTGACTTTTGAATCCAATTTCTTCTTGTGTCCACTTATCCAAAATATTTTGGGCATTCATTTGGGGTTATTTTTTCAAGTTGAATCGGATTTCCGGTCTCATCAATGTAATGTTTGTTGTGAACCTTCTTGTGCATTCCTGCGCCGCGTGGCAAATAATAATAATCACAAGTAGAGCATTGTTCATAATTGTCATAGTCACCATCCGGAGGAATGAAGTGACAGAGAAGGTGTTCTTCAGGAGCAGAAGATAGAGACAGACAAAGGGCACAATAATGATAAAGTGGGCCTCCTTCCACTCTCATATGCTTCATGTGTTTGTAGTATCCAACTTTGTGGGGTTCAATTTTACATCTAACATTTTCATCTTCATCAGTTGAATCATCCATCGGCTCCTCAATAACAATTCTTTTGAGGATTGACGCTTCAGTCGGATCCACAAAGGGTTGAAATGGTTTTAAAATTTGTCCTTTTTCGTCCTCATAGGAAATGTTGTGGATGATTTGATGTGAACCACGTGACCCAAAAAAATGACATTCTGTACATGATGATTCTTGATTGGTATGATTCACATGTAGGAGGAGATGTTCAATCAATATTTTTTCAGAAGTGTTTAAAAAGGCACAACCGACATTGCCATTGTTTGGGTTGAGAACCAACTTGAACCCATTGAGTATACTTGAGATGATTATTTTGAGGAGGATGAATTTTGAGTTCAATTTTTTCTTTCTCCACATTGACCTTCTGTAGTACTTCATCAACAGATGGTTTGATATCTGGATTAAAGGGCTCCAGAATTTTGCCATGCCTTTGATAAATCTTTGAGTGGACACTCATATGACTTCCATACTCATCTTGATAAGGAGGGGCGAAGGTACATTCTGTACACTTCTCACCATGACTTGAGTGATGTCGGAGGTGGATTTGCATCAGACCAAAATTGGCACAGGTGGTTAAACAATATTTACACTGGAAGGTCATTCTCAATGATTCATTCACAATTCTTATTCTCCTCATCATTTCAAAATCTCCATATCTAGCCGGTTCCTCTTCAACTTCACAGACCTTTTTTTCTTTTAGAATCTTCCTCTGACTTGTAAGTGTAACGGGATGAAACTGCATGCATTGTCCTTCCTCTTGATACCATAATTGTAAATTGAAGGCAACAATTCGAAATGGGTCATTGTCAATCTACGAAAATCAAATAAAATTCATGTATACTAAAATGGGAGAAGGAAAATGATTGTGCAAAATCAATAAATGGATAGCATTATATTTAAATATGATTAGATACACGAAAATAATTTTCTTCTATAATTTATAATTATAATTATTATAATTATAAATAATGCATAAAACTGACCTCGACCTCTGAGCAGCGGAGCATGGCAATGCGTTTCCGGGTGATGACACTGGTGGTGATGACAACTACTTTCACATTGTGACCCACGTAAACTTGACCTTGTTGACCCGAGAAACTTATAGCTCTATCTTGACACAAATTCAGAACAAGCTAGAATATTCGACAAAATAAAATATTAATATAATTGGCAATTAATCTTGAAAAGATTACATAATTATTCTTGAAAACATTAGTTATTTACAAACTTACCTCGTATCCACTTTGATCGACGAGAAGGAGCTCTCTCTTGTGAAATTGCTTCAACGTCCCCGCAGGTTTTGTCTTATCCGGATCTTTACCTATCCAATCGATTCGAGGCCCAACTCTTTTAATGATTCCTAAAACGTCTACAATTAAATGTAAGAATCATGCAATTAAATTACTTTGTACAAAACAAAATCAAAATCAACAATAATTTTAATATTTACCTAAATACATTCATCAACTACATATTTGAAAATAAAATCACATACCCACGCACGATGATTTTTCAATTTTGTCCAAATCCCCAATTAAAGTAAAGTCGTAATATAACAATTGAGTAATAGTAGGAGTGGGTTCTTCTATTCGAGTAACTCTGGTCTTTTTAACAATTCGAATTTCCAGAGGATGACAAAGAGTAATATACTCCGGTACCTTCTTCACAAGAACAAAATGTTGAATCTCGTACACTTGACCTTTCTATAAAATAACAAAAAATAATATAATTGATATTGCGACATTATCATTATATTTAGTAATATTTAATCTGAACAAGTAAATGGGTTTCAAACTTACAATTAACTTTTCATGGAATCTTTTGGCGGTGGATTGCATCGCTGTGGCCCGTATCTGACATTCTTTATTAGTATCGTCATCATCCTGCAGTCCATCAGTCATTTCCGCCCGACATAGGACCCCACCACCACGGTACCATCCATTTAGGGGAGTATGGAAAGGAATTCGAACTCTAATCTTGGCATCACTGTCAATATATTTAAAAATTATACAATATTACGAATATAAATCAGGCATTTTAAAACTAAATCAAGGATTGTTAAAATTAAATAATTTTAAACTTACACACGAACGGATCCTCCGGCTTTATTATGTAGTTGAACCAAATCTTTGACCCGTGTGATGTGGTTCATCATCACTGACTACTACACTTTAGAGTCACCTTTACGAGTTTGAATTACAAAATAGGCCCTAGTATTCTTTTTCACAAAAATTTCATGACCGATTAGCCCGACGTTTTCCCGTACAATGAAATTCGTTTTCAGCCCTTACCCGGTTAAGGGGGTGTGAGGGGGTGGGAACCAATGCATTGGCATAGCCCTTAGAAAAGTTCCCTAATTGTGAGAATCCACAGGAAAAGGGGGCACTGGTATATCTTAGAACTCTATGCGCCGCCCATGCTATACAAATGCGATTTGCCATTGAGCGAAAAAATCCAACTGTCCCCTTTTGCTGTGGATTCTCACAATTAGGAACTGCGCAAAGTTTTTTGACAAATATGTAGCAGATGGTCAGAAATGCGGTAGTCACCCACAGTTGGTAATAATAGTAATAATTAATGATTAAAATGTACGCTATATTTCAACAATTTTTAACGCAATGACTCCTTCGAAATGTTAACACTAGCATGAGTAATCTACGTAAGCTGAAAAAACACAATCATCTCATCTCACACTTAATTCCTCAAATGGATTTTTTTCGTAAATCTCTGGATGAAAATTACACTTGTTTGTTTCAATTAAGCTTAAAAAAGAAGAAGAAGAATGATCATCTCATCAATTAATCTTGCTCAAAAGAATGATATTATAAATACTAAATAGATATAACTTTTAGACTTGAAATATACGATTTAGTTATTTTGAAATATAAAAAATTTATACTAGCTATTTAAGAAAAAAATATTTGTAGTGAATTATATAAAACTTCAAATTTGTCAAAAATAATTTATCTACAATTTCTCTCCGCATCAGTAGCTCTGTACATGTACAATTTCTCAAATTATTATCTACTGTCAATTTTATTCGTTAATGTCCTGATTTTCATTATTCACATTATTTACCATTGGATGAATTGTGTTTCTTTTGACTGGAAGACTCGTTGGAATTTTGACTTTTACTCTGACTTTTTGAACTAATGGTAGCCGTAATATTACGACCAGAAAGGGTTGGGAATGGAGCAACTGGAGTATTAATAGCATTGGACCCTGTTCCAAGCGGAGAGTTGGCTTGAGCATCTTTCAGTCGAAGTCGTGATACTAGCTCTCTAAATGTAATTCCAGCTATTACTGAACTTGGTTTTTCAGTTGTTTTAATTATTCGAGCACTCGATGTCCCCGGATATACGGAAGCCCTTTTACTGTTGTATTTTGTCATGATGCTACACAAAAAAACAAGAATTTTATATCATCTCTCGACTGTTATAATTCCATTGTTATTGAATAAAAAAGGTACCTGGGCCAGTCAACATCCTTGACCAATTTCTTTCCTGAAAGAGAATACTCATTGCCACTCCAGGGTGCATATGGCATATTTGATGGATTCTGTTTGTAAATCAACTCAAACATTCCAGTAGGAGCGTTTTTATCTTCTCGTTTGTCAACGATTACTGCAGATAAAATATTATGCATACATATTATATTTCACTATTAATGGTACAATAGTTGAGAAGATTTTGTATCAAAATGAATTTAAAAAAAGATCTATACCTTTAACTGTATCCTCAAGACATTGAGTACACATACGAGCTGTCACGTTGGTAGTTGCAGACATACACGGAGATGAATTGATTTCAATTAACCTATAAGAATTAAAGTATTAGTAATCATTTTTAAAAAATACAATTTAAATATAATTAAATTAGGAAAACTGAAAAAAAGTACAACCAGAGAAACAACTTTACCATGGTTTAAAGTCTTCACACAACATAAAATCCGCTCCATAAAGTTCAAAACAGCCTCTACGTACTTCGGAAGACTCCTGCGAGGCGAGCATAATGCCCAAAATTCCTTGTTTCATTCCTGGATAAATTAAATTATCCCATAAATCATACTTCCCCAGAGTCCTATGCATAATCAAAATATCACAAATTATATAAAAGTAAAAAAAGTGTGAATTCTATATAGTTGTAGTATTTATTAAAACCATTAAACAAATAAAAGTAAATTGTTTTACTTGAGATAAGCCTGGAATGTGTAGTTATCCCACATGTTTTCGTTTGGTAAGGCAGAGTCTCGTCCTAGAGCATTTGTATAACGACACTGGACAGCATTGTTACACAAATGAATACTCTCGTGAAAGTCCTCGAGACTGAATGGCTTGGTGCAGAATCGAATGTAACTTTCCCTGTCATAATTTAATTTTTAAATATG
>JAQIVZ010001903.1:0-26138 GCA_034700945.1 Arrhopalites spinosus
AATATCTTGGTGATCGGTTTACAAGGAACCGAGATAAAAAATCATAATCATTACTTTTTGATCTCCCCTCGTATATTGACTCTCTTTTACAAGTACTTGAGCACAAAACAATGTATTTGCTAATCAAATGATAAAAAAAGGATAAAATTAGTGTAGGCTATTATATACATTACTAATTGTCGTACGTTTTATATATTTAATAAAAAAATACATAGTAGATTGCACATTCACACTCTTTAGACATTTTTACTACTTAAACTGGTACATAAAAAGATAGACTTAAAAAAATATTGTATACAAAATATATAATCATGTTTTTTACTCTAGAATCTAGACAAACTTGTATCTATTTGTATACATTATTACATAATTCAATAGATTTTTGCTCCAAAATTACAGATTCACAGATAGACGAGGGTGCATGTGTAGTCATCTTGCTTTTTATAGACTTTTTCTCATAATTACAGATACGACAAAAAGTACAGTTGACAAAATAGGCAACGTCTTTTTTGCCGATGATATAATAGAAGGTACTTTTTACAATAAGAATGTGTACTCATTTATATAAGGACATGAAAGTTAAAATTAAGATTGCTTAACAATCGTTAAAAAAAGAATTAAAATTAAGTGAGGATAAATTTCATGAAAACCACGTGTTTGTGATGTGAATTTTAGAACCAGTATTTTTTCCTTTTTCTAAATGTATTCAGTAAATTAACTGAATTAATTATAAGCATTTGTCTTGATAATGCAATGCAGGCAATGAAGACATGAGGCGACAAGTATCCCAGTGCAAAACATGTACATAGTACATAGTAAAGTACTCATGAACGATATATATAAATTATTATTAAAAATAAATTTTAGACTAAAAGAATTAATTCGCTATATATATATACATATGTATATTATGAAAAATAAACACGATTACTACGATTCGAATACGAGGTAAAAACAGCGAACACTTATATATAAAAACTATTACTTATATTATAGTCTATTAATTAATCAGAAGAGAGGTAGAAAACTGGAAGAATGTGAGAGATGCATGAATGATTTTGAATGTTAAAGTTAAAAATACTGAGAGAGAGAAAGTTTTACAGTGACATATTTTGTTTTTTATAAGGTAAAAGTCATATAAAAAACCTACAATCCTGCCCGTTTTATACAGTCAATAGGATAAACAATTTTTGTTCATTTTCGAGATTACTCCAACACACACACTTAATCATAAAAGTTAATCCAACTTTTTTCCTTTATCTTTGGTAGAGAGAGAAAGTATGAACACAAATGTCATTTGTAACTTTCAAAAGCCTGTAGTCTATCAGAGAGAGAGGCATTTAGTAAAAAAAATTATTAGATACTCCGCAAAAAAAGGAATTTGTGACTTGAGATTTATGGAAAAAAGGCCCACACAATTTTGATGGCATTTGTGCTCATACTTTCTCTTCTATTTCAGTCAAAATTCTATCGAATTAATTTGCCAAAATACAATGACACAGTTTTCCAACTTTGTAGTTTAAATCAGAATTAAGATATTTAAAAAAATGAAGAATGATGAGAATGTGTGTGTACAAAAGAAGAAGAAAAAAAAACATTTTTACCTCTTTTATATTTTATTATTGTGATTGCGACAAAAACAAAACATAAAAAAAATATTTCCGAGAGTGTTTTAAAAACAAAAAAAAAGATATAATAAATGTAAAAGCGTACTTAGTCCTATAATACGGATATATTTAAAACATAAATGAGAGAGAAAAACAAAAATATTTAATTCAAAACAACATCAATCTGTATCAGTAGCTCCAAAAAAAAGTAAAATGGAGAAAAAAAGAAAATCTTCTAAACAAGTTTTGTGTCTCCTTTTTTTTTATTACTTTGACGTCTATCATGTGCATGCATACTACAATGTACTAATCTAAATAAAATAATGATAAAAATGTAATTTGTCTAGATTTAATACCAAAAGAACCGTTGTATAATTATGTAAGGTTTGAAAAAAAAATTTATAATTTGTTATTAAATTTATTCTACTTGAGAAAATACACGAGTATATGTATGTATAGTGTGTGGCTGGTGGTCGTCAAAAGTTTAAAAAAGAAAAGAAAATAATATTAAATTTTATTAAATTAAAAAAGTTGTCGTGTGTCGTACCAGGTAGTCATTGTGTATGTACCTTGTATTTTATAATTAATTATTATATATAATTAAAAAAACAGCGTATTGTATAGGCTATGAAATAGATCCTTCTAGCAAAATGAAAAATGAAATTTAATTATGTATAATAAGTAATACATATACATATATATATGCATAGTTTACACAAAACTATATACTATTGTGAACATGGCTTAAAAAATAACAATGTAAATAATATATATATACATTTACATACTTATGAAGATTACGGTTAAGAACCTAGCGACCTAGTGTGTTCTGAGCTACTGAATTTTGATTAAATATTAATTAATAATACAACTATTATCATATGATACAAATTCTTGTTCTAATTCTGTTATACCTCCTTTCATTATTTATTTCCATGAATTAATTTATGAATCATAAATTGATTTAACTTACGACGTTAGAGTCTTACATGCATTTAATTTTTAGTTTTATTTTGTATCAATTTAAACTCTATGACTATTTAGTTTTTAGATTTAGATATAGGACGTAAATTATTATTTTAATTTATTATTTGTTGCTTTGAATAGCCCCTCAATCATTGCGTCCATTTGTATTATTTATTGTGGAAAAAGACTTATTTGTTTTTTATTTTTATGTTGTTGTTTGTATTTTAATTTATTATTTTACGCCGCATGAAACTTAATTGTAATTTGGTTCATTTTTTTATGTATAGCCAAAAAGTGTGAGGCTTTCGTGGAGATAATTTTCAGTGAACTTTTCTTAGAATTTAATTAATTTGCCATGTTTAAAATCACTATTTAATTTCTTTTGCCAACTGTGATTTTTTTTACAAAAATTATAAAGGTGTTTTGCTTTCGTCTTGTTTATTATGTTCAGTGTTCATATTAAAATTAATTAGGATTTTTATTTTTAAAAAAGTTAGTTATTGTGTTGTGTGTGTACTGATATGTTGTGGTCATTTCTTTTTTGTTGTTGTCTCTCTCCCTTTGTTCTGTTTTTGTATATGAATTTTTTTAATTGTAATTTAAAAAAAAGCGTCGACTTATATTAAAATAAAGTTGAGAGTTGGTCAATTAATTTTTGTTCTTTTTATTTATGTTTGTTTGGACGTCTTATCGGTTTACAGTAAATCAGTTGGAATGGAATGCATTACTTTTTTTTTTGAAGCTTGAAAATTG
Organism: Arrhopalites spinosus; assembly: GCA_034700945.1. Classification (NCBI taxonomy): domain Eukaryota; kingdom Metazoa; phylum Arthropoda; class Collembola; order Symphypleona; family Arrhopalitidae; genus Arrhopalites; species Arrhopalites spinosus. The sequence continues at coordinate 3,327 of JAQIVZ010001903.1, forward strand.
TCAATTTTAACAGGTAGCAGTTGTATAAGTTTTTGATGGATGCCAATATGACATTAGGCAAGTGCCTTGATTCTCCCAAACGGGCCCAGACTCCAACTTGTTTTTCCTAATCATGAAATCATAATTTAATTGGAGTGAAATTTAATTTAATTTAATTGCTCTTACGGTTCCTCTTGTACTGCTGGAGGGACCAAAATTCGTTTTTGAGTTGCAAAAGACTCGGCAGCTTGTGCACAAATTTCCAAATGGCTCATAAATTGTAGGAGATCCGTATCATGAAGTAAAAAGTGCATTGCTTTGTATGATTTCCCTGAATTGTACCTTTAATTGATTTAAATGATTAATTTGAGACGAAAAATTATTTTGATGAATTTTTACCATCTTTTCGTCAAGTCAGACGTAATAAGTTTTTGAAGTCCCGTCAATAAATAATCCAAATCAGTTGGATTTTCATCAAATGAAGAAGAACAAAAACTGGCAATAAATTTTATCATTATCCAAGCCGTCTCTACTGTCACATCCTTCAAGTCTTGTTGAAATTTTGTTTTTGCATTGAGTTGTACTTTAATTGTTTTTTGAGGAGTGATGACAGTGTCAACCTAAATTTGGAGAATTTTTAATAATTAATTTCAATATTAAATTAAAATTGTATGTTGAAAATTAAAAGAATAATTAAATACTTCTGCATCACAAGATTTAACAGATTTTTCAAGTTTCCATTTGCCTTTAACAGACAAAACACAGTGTTCAAGGGCTTGTACAATTTGGCCATTTTGATAGTCATCAATAGTTTTCTCCATAGGGAATTCACTAATGGACTCATTGACTAAATATCTAAAGAATCTTACAAAAGTATTCAAAACGTGTTTTGGAACAGGACACACTTTTGACATGATGAGAGAAGCGTATCGAAAATGATTGAATTCATGAGTGTTCACAATCCAATCTCCACTTTTGTATTTTCTCATAACATTCATGTACTTTCCTGTCATTCTATTGGTTTGTTTTTCATATCTCTTGGGATCTACATGAGAGTCGTCTAAGACGTCTTCAAATGCTAAAGCTTGACAACAGTCCGTCTCAAAAGCTGATTTTTTCTTTGTCACTGAACAGGAATGACAAGTGGAGCTGGAAGTCAAAATACTTGTTTCATTTGTTGAGGATCCCACTATAAAATTACCACAGATTTTTTTAATCTCAATATTTTAATAATTAAAATTAATATTCAATTACATTGAATTCCTTGTCCATAATTTAAAGCAATGCGATTTAATGGTTTAGTTCGTTTTGAGGAACGGAGACATTTTGGTCGGAGAAAATATCGATTGTCCACAGCATGAAGACAAATGTGAACTGGATGAGTTTCAAATAAGGGGTCACGCACACAATAGGCTGCATTCTTGCCCGTGACGACCTTGTCAGAATTTATTTGAATTATGGACACGTACTTCAATCTTGGAATCCGTTTTTCAGTGTCCAATGACGTTGATAATTTCCAAAAAGCATTAAAGGACTCTGATCCCAAATAACTTCGAGATGAAAAAGGACTTGAAGGTCGTCCAATGAATTTCATTGAAGATATCTTGAAATTAAAATTAATTTTTTTTAATATTAAAATTAAAATGCTTAAATTAATTTAATTCTTACTTTTGCACCTTCCAATGAAAAACAATCACCCTTGCCCACCAGAACAAATGGCCGCGTGTCACATGAATCTCTAGCCAGTGTCCATCTAATTTAGCCAGAGATAAAGTTGTGTTGGTTTTTTTATTTAAATAAAAATTAAATTCCGTATTTTAATTTAAATATTTAATTATTACACTCCATTGACACAAACACACGTCACTGAGATGGGATTCTTAAGCACTACTCCATTGGGACAACCGCCAGCATGAATTTCGTAATTTTGATCCCCCAAACAAATTTTGAGCCATCCTGGTCTTGCAGTACAAAAACTTGTTAATTGGACGACTAAATAAATAATTACAAATTGTCTTTTCAAGTACATTTTATTTTATAAATTAAAATGTCAAAATATCACTAAACAAATTTCCTTGTAAATTATTAAATTTCTTTTTCAAAGCATTATTTAATTAGGGATGGATGCAGCTGGAAGGAATTTAATGTGTGGGTTAAGACAAAGGATCAAGATTATTTTGTTTTTGTTTTTATTGGCACCTCTTCTTTAATGAGTCAGTTATGATCGTAGCTCCTAATTGTACTGCTAATATGTGTAGGAAATTATACGCTCCTCTTCCTCTACATTCGATATACAGCCATTAGTTAATTGACTTTTCATTAGAGCAAGAGTCGTGAATAAAGTCAGTTGACAAAAATGCACCGTTTTGGCCAGTACAAAATTTAGCATTTTTGCCCAAAAAAATTAACAACAATAGGAAAATGCATTAAAATTTGAGAAATTTGTCTTTTATCTGACAATCAAATCAGCAGTAAATATTTATTATTTATTTTTGTCAGTTGTAACATAACTTATCATTAATCAGTTTTAATACATTTTTCAGTACAATTTAATTTTTTTTAAAAGTCTAGCAAAAATTGGTTCTTGTCTCTAAGAAAAAATTAACCATTTTCCACAATTATTACCACAGTCTGGTAAAATAATGCTGGAATGGGAATTCTTTCCTTTATTGTTAACTTTACGAAGGCGGGGTCTTGGAGGTCAAGTAGTTCTCATGTAGAAAGTACCATTCTTTTTCCTACAAATAAATAAATATTAGAACAAAGTCTTCATGATAAATTGTTGATTTATGTAACAAACTCTTTGATTGCTTCTTCCCCCATCAGTGGCCCTTTATTGCAGTTTCCACAGCCTTTTTTCAAATAGGTTGTCCAGTCGGTGCAATTACAGCCCACAAATTTGGTGCCTTTTATGGACTTGGCGTAGAGCTCAATCGCTTGCTGATGACTACAAGTAGCTATCATACAAACAAAAATTAATTATTTTTAATAATTATTTTTTCTCAAAACAAATTTTATTAAACTTACAAAGTACATCCCCCACGAGAGAACTGCCACAAATTGGTTGGAAGCTTCCTCCATTTGGAAAAAAATCTTTGAAATAAAGTTTAAAATTGGCATTAATTTTATTGAATTCTTTAAAATGTTAAAGAAAAAATACCTGCATGTCCTGAAATTTTAGTCGTGCCAAGGTATCCATTAGTAAGAGATCCGGCATTAGTATGAATAACATCGACATAAACTCCGTCACTTTTATCCAGTCGTTCTTCAGTAGCTGGAAATCCAGGATCGAGACCCGATATCCGACCTATCACCCCACGACCAACAAGACCCCTCTTTGAAGCCAAAATGCTCCCAGCCAATCCTTGAGATGGTATAATTGTCATGATAATAATTAATTACAAAATAAAATACAGATAAAATTTCTAATTTCTAACCTGCTACTTGTGCTCCGAGACAAAATCCCAAGATATGAACGGAATCATAATTTTGAACATATCCCGACCTGTCCAAATAACCCAAAAATTCTGCTAATCGTTCAGCAGCTTGTGGAACCAACATGGCGGAATCATGATAATTTTCTTCACTTGCAAGACTCTTCCAGTCCATACAAACAATATTGAGAGCCTTGGACAAGGACAGGTAAGCTAAATAGAATAGAAATATTTGTAAACCAAGTTTTGCACAAAAAAGGTTTTGATGGTACCTTCAATGAGACGTAAACTAAATAAATTTCGCATGCAATCTCCTTTATACCCATGGACTAGCAATTTAACTGGATTATTTAGAACCCAAGCTGATTTGAAAAATGTGTCGGGTTCTTTATCTGATAATAATTCACCGAGAGCCGGACTGTTTTTTGAAAAAATGAAAAATGAAATGATCCATTCATCTTTTTTGAATATTCTAATTAAATATTTTGTAACAAATTACTCTCTATTAAAAAGAAGAAATCTGATACTTGAAGTGTCTTTGGTATTTGTAACATTTTCCGCTATTCCACCGTCCGCTGTGACTTCACTTGGTATGGACCGTTGTTGAAATTCTACTCGTCTACCTTTTGAGTCCATTGATGACAAAAGTGCTTCATCTTCGAATGATGATAATGGTAAAAAGTCTCCAGACTCAAGTAGTGCATCTCTTGTCTTTCCAGTTGCAGAAATGTAGAAGGAATCTTTTTTGCAACAAAATATTTTAATCAACTTTTTCACAGCTCAATTTATTTTAATTTAATTCACAAAATTAAATTTACCTGGTCTTACTGACTCTCCAGAACAAAACTCACAATTTAGAAATAACGTAATGAAAATTAGTCCAACTCCTTTTATGACACTCAATCCCATTATTTTATTTTTATTTTAAATTATTTTCTCAAGTCACTTTTCAAGAAACAATTTTATGGATACATTTCTCGTTTTTTCAAAAGAAAAATCAAATGAAAATGTATTGAAATGGAAATTCAAGAATATTATTGACTTTGTCCAGAGCTTGTAGACAAAAGGAATGAACTGACCTGGCAAATGTCTTCCTGATTTAAGCCATTTCCTTCCGTGTTACTTTCAACGTCATAAACTAGTTTTTGCGTCTGTATAAATTCCAAAAGTTAATAATACTTTTTTACAACATGAAAATTGAATTATTAAATATTCTTATACGTCTTAGGTCCAACTTGGAGATAAATAAGTCAAAGATTGACTCCGGAAATTAACTTTTGCTGTATAATTTAACCATAAGCCAGGTGTCCTTTCAAAGTGACTTTCTTCATGGATATTTATTCTGTAATATTTGACATTTCATGAGACGAAGGACTCATAAATTCAAGGCTTTGCAGGTATGTACTTAAATGCAATTAACGTTAGAAATCATGACAGCTGCTAGACTCTTCAAAATATACTTGTTTTTTTTGTAAATGTCATTTATTTTTCGTCTTATTTTATTATTACAATTCAATTGATGGTAAATAATAAATTAGAAGTAAAATCACTACTATGCTATTTATTCACCAAAAAAAACATCAAAACAAATTTTAACATAAAACAGTGAACAAACACAAGGAGTGAATTATAACAAAGGAAGTTAGCAACTGAAAACAATCGTTAAATTGTTGACGAAGCCTTTTTCATCATAAAGTTAACTTTGTACCACAACAAAAAAAAACAAAATTAATTTGTATAATTAACAAGATTTTTGGAGTTGAGAAAGTTGACTTGTACTGAGTATTTATGTGAGCAACGAGTAATAACAAAAGTGGAATCAGCAGTTCCAATTTTTCAGTATTCCAAGGTTTTTTAGTGACTATTTTTCAATGGTCCCTCGCTTGTATTGCTTGCGGGCTATTAGGCAGCATACAAATAATAGCGGCCTTTTGTACTAAAATCATTTACAAAAATTCATTTTTCAGTGTTCATCAAAAATAATGATTAAAATTATTGTCATTAAAATAAAACATTCATTAATTGATTGTTAAAACCTTGAATCACAATGTTCTCCCATTATGGCAGTCTCATTTTTTTGTGAGCAAGAGCAACCCCCAGACTGAAAAGTTTTCCAGTCTGAACAAAAACAACCGAGAAGAACTTCCCCCTCAATTGTTCTCTTGAAATATTCTGCTGATTTTAAGTGATTACAAGCCACTGTCAATAAATAAATAATTCATTCAATCTCCTTTATTAATCAATATCAAAATTAAAGAGAGACAATCAACTCTTTTCATTTTGCCTACCCCTTCTTGGAATTGTAAACTCTGTCAATAGAGACACATCACACGCTGGTTGACGTGAACCACCGTTGGGATAAAAATCAATTGATCCAATCCTTTGTGACGTCCCATATTGTGCAAATAACACGCTACCTACGTACATAACAGTACATACCATGTTAATTTCAATATTAAAATTCCATTAATCCAATTTATTTTACCTCCATTTGTGTGTATGACGTCCACAAAAGCTACAACAAAATTTTGTTTTAAATTTCATAATTTTGATGATAACTTTTTTTTACATGTCTATCTGTACTGTACTCATATTTACTCACTTGCATCTCCTGAATCCAATCTTATTTTTAATGGAACTGTAATGAATCCTGGACCTGTTCAAAATTTAATTGAAATTTTAATCTTTATGTCACTTTATGATTTAATTGTCCACTTTGTGGACAAACTTACCCGCAGGATCCAAACCGGTGATTCTCCCAATGTTTTCAGTTCCATTTGTAATACTTTGTATAAAAGTTCCGGCTATTCCGGACACATGGCCCCCTGTAAAAAATGACATTTTACAGTAAAAATTCCATATAATTTACTCATAAAAAATATTTACCGAGACTAAAACCAATGAGATGGACGGAATTATAGTCTGGAATGTAGTCAATGCGTTTTAGATATTCAATAAATTTTCCCAATCGTTTTCCAACTTTTTCTGTGTGGACGGCTGAACTAAAATAAATCATTTCTTTCGATAGAACACTCCAGTCCACACAAATCACATTAAATTTTTGTCCTTTTCCATCTGTCGTCTCTTTTTTCCCTTGTTTTATGTAGGCTGCACAAAAATTAATCAAAATTAACAAGAGTTTTCAGAAAACCAAAATGAGTTAAAAAATCAATTCAATTTGTCTCACCATCTTTCAAAGAAATTGGAAAATCTTTACTAGTGGATGATTGGAGGTAGCCATGAATGAGAAATTTTACAGGATATTTTAGATTAAAATTCGACTTTTTAAATGTTTGAGGTTTTCCGAGTATTAGCTCCTGAGCTTCAATCGGACTGAAATAATTTCATATTAATTTAATTGTATTTCACAAAATTTTGTTCAATTTTTTATGGCCATACAAATTTTGATAGAATAGACTCACTTGTTTTCTGTATAAAGCAAGAATTTAACTTTTTTGACATCATTATGAATGAAGGGAATATTTATAAAAATTGAGTCTAGCTCCAATTCTCTCATTAGCCGTCCCAAAACCGGCACCGTCCCTATAAAACGATACAATTTATTCTAATTAAATGACTTAATTTCAATACAATTTATAAAACCATTAAACCATTATTAATTTTTCATCTTTCAATATATTTTTCTAAAAAAAAAATAAATAAAAACGAACCCAGGAAGGATGCAAAATTTTGAGAGTCCACATGGAAATTGACAATTGAGCCTAATAAAATGCTCATAAAAGGAACCTTGATCATGTCTTGGATTAATTTCACTTGGTATTTTATTTTTTTTATTTTTATATCACAACACAACAATAAAATTGAGCTCACTCCCCTCAGTCCGTTCTGGACAAGACGAAAGTTTTTGTTGTTTTGACCATTGCATTTCAAGGTAGTTGCAAGTTTATATAGTGTTAATTTGTGTGCACTCACAAGTCTCTAGTAGAGACTCTCTACCCAAATTCTCTCTTTTTTTCTGAAACACCAACCACCGGAAAGTACGCACACATGAGACACGAGGTACTAAGGAAAAACAACTGAAAAGACCACCACCAACATAAAAGTTGTTAGATTAAAACTTTTTCGCAAAAAGAAGGCCCCCCTCTCTCTCACTCACAGTTACAATAAACTACAAAACATACAAAACAAAATCCCAAATGGCAATGTCCTTGGGAGTTTTGCGGGCAAAAACTTGTCACAATTATTTGTAAAAATTCTGCTAAAATCTATTCCTAGTATTGGTACATATGTACCTGTATAGTGTTTGAGAGGGATGGTAGATGACCACACAAAAATCTTTTGGTTCCTCATATAACAAAAGATTGCATCTTATTTCATTGATGACTTGGCAGTTCTTTTAGAATCTTGGAGTAGAGGAAAAAATTGTATTTGGTTGTACATTAGCCTTCATTTTATACACGCGTAGATTATGTGTATCCTATACATCTAATAAAAAATGTACATATTTTCTTATCACAAAGGGTATTCCCTCAGTCTCACCAAAATATTTGTCGTGAGAACTTTTTTTAGTAGTTTCAATAATAAGGAAATTTTTTTTTATACTAATCCATATTCTAATTATCTTTTTTTGGTACTCATTTCATTTTTTATTGTGCATTAAAAAAAATCCGTAAATGCATCTCTTCTATTTATTAGTCACTTCTCAAGCTATTTATCTACGTCAATGCGCCTCAAGTGTTGACTTTGTTCAATTGGGGAAATTCAGTCAAGTGCCCCCACTTGAATTTTATGGACACAAGTATACTTACAAAAAATTGTTTAGTTTATTTTTGTGTCAATAAAGAATAGGATGATACATGAAGTATAGGAGAGACCATTTCAGGAAATGGTTGCTTTATTTTTTTGACACAGTAAAATAATTTATGCGAAACTATATTTGGGGGTCAGGAAAATAAGAAGAGGTGAAATAGTAAATTAATGGAGACTATAAATGAATTGTATGGTCATCGATTTCCAATAAGTGTCAGACAACCAACTAATCTACACTATGACAAGAGTTCATAAAATATACATTGTATAGTTAGTGCCTCTAGTTCATGAAGAGCCCGAATTGTCCTGAACTCTGTAATTATATTTATCCTTTATTTAGATGAAATTGCTCACAATTTTTCTATGGAGTGAAATTACTTTTGTAGACGTCATACGAATTTCCTTTGAATTAAATATGTTAACCTTGTGTAATTTATTCGACCCGGCTTTCCTTGTTGTGTACCATCTTTTGCAAAAAAAAAGATCCAGACATGTTTATTTACTAAAATGATTCAGCGTGTCTGTGAAAATGATCATCAAAATATTTTTGAGTCTTATTAAAAGCTCTCCATTGGACAAAGAACTGTCTCGATTCTCTAGACAAGCAACTACTTTTTCTAGTTAAATACAAAAGATAGTAAACAGAATTTTTAAATGTAGTTTAAATCATAATTAAAATTAATTTTTTTATATCGTCGTTAAGTGTGAAAATAAAAAAGAACAGTCGTTATTGAATAAATAACATTTTGGGTTTGCTAAGTTGCTTCAATCAGGTAGAAATAAATTTGCAAAAAAATGTTTTGCATGACTGCCCTGCTTAGATGGTGACGTAGTTAAATTAAAATATTATTTAACATAATTAGACGTAGAATGAAAGTAAAATTAAAGAGACACATCTCTCTCTCTCTTTGTCGTTCATTCAATTACTGAATTTGGCCACTGGCTGAATTGTCATGCTCATCATTCGACTTTCGTTCGACTGCTACCAAAAGTATGAAAGGAAATTTTTTTTTGCACTTCCATCATGGAAGTAAAACATGATCTTCACTTTTAGATTCTTAGTAAATAAAAATAGAATGATGAGCATGATTGTAAAGAGGAGAGCACAAAAAAAGGTGGAAAGTCCATAAATTCTGAAAATTCCACGCTTAAACTGAATACGTAGGCACTACGCTGCTGATTGAAATCAAGTGGTTGCTTGTTGAGCAGTTCAACTAACTCAACGGAAGGCCTATTTTTAATTTATTTACATTCATTTTATAGTTCCTGTGCACAGTAAGAAATCTGCTCAAATCCATTCTTTCCTCCTATTCAATTCCTTTTTGTCCTTGGCAATGAATTACTCGCTCTACTTTTTTTTAGACATTTGTCTTGTCACAACAAGTCTCTACAGACAAAATAGAACACAAATCTCAACTTTTCACATAAAAATCGAGTATATCTTTATCTTGGATTTTATTCTCTTGAAACAAAACAAATTGTACAAATAATGCCACATGCTGAAGGCACAGAATTCGGACAAAAAACAACAACAACAAAGATCCATTGAAAAAGAAACTTTCAGTTTTTTTAGCAACAGCAAATAATAAAATGTACGGCACATCTATCAAATCAAATGAAGACGAGAATGAAATTAATATTCTTGAAAAAAATACACCTCTAATGTGAGTGAATAAATGGGAAAATTGACATGGCCCGTCAAAAAAGGACAGTAAATTGAAAAGGGTCTTGTAAAACTTTTATTAATCTTGTAGGACCCTGTGTAGCATACAGATTTGAATCTCAACAACAGATAAATGAACAATTTGTATATAATATCATTAGTGAGACTCAAAAAATTGTCCCCGTCATGTCAAGTCATGCGACAAATAAGACTGCAATGTGGCTGTCGAGACGGCAGTAGGTCTTCCACCTCGTCTAAAATTAAACAAAGAAATAGATTTAATTAACATTTAAATATTCACAAAATTAAAATGAAATATTTTGGTTATAATTCCCACCTCGTAAACATCATGGATAGCCTTATAGGGAGATGGTAACTTTTAATCTTTGATCTCTTCACCTACATTAAAACATAATTAAAATATTAAGGTACAGAAGTATGCTTTAAAAAAAAGACAAAACAAATTGTCTTGGCATATTAGATGAATGTAGAAAGGAAGGGTACTTGGAACAAGGAAAGGACTGTCATCAACTGATCTTGTGGTTTAAGGGCTACATCTGGAAGAATATTTCCTTCCTCAAGAGTTGCTGACACTCGTCGTATGAGTTCTTCACTTTTTAATGCTTCCATACTCTCTTTCACTTCAACTTCAATTATATGAGAATCATCTACTTCTACATTTGTCACATTTTTCTGCTTTTTACCTCTCTGTGGGAACAAGGAACGAGTCAAATTTGTCATGGAAGAAATTTGGGATAGAATAGGAATAAGCCAGATGACATTTCAATTTCGATACAAAATTTTATACATTTAAAGAAATATGGAGAATTCACCTTAGGAATGAATCGAGTAAGTTTACGAAACCTAAATTTACTATTTTTGTAAACTTTAAAGAGAACATCAGGGGTAAGAGCTATAAATTGCACAATGATTATAACTATCCAAAATGGAAGATGCCCCAGTAGTGTAAAGTAAACATGACGATATTCTCCTGGAGGTATTACGTCTATGACCAGATCGCTGTAATTTAAATACAATAATTTAATTAATATTTTTTGAAAAGATTCGGACCACAATTAATAATTTCAAGTACAATTTAATAGCTTACTGATTTGCTTCTGAGTACACAGAACAAATAAAGAGCATGGTGCCGTAAGAGAAACAATGAGAGAATATCGTCCAGCCACTTATAAATTTTGTTTCAATTGCAATCTGTAAATTAATTTAAATTGTACAAAGCTTTCCAATTCATAATTAATTTTAAATGGAATTTTGGCATACCTTCATATTTACGACACCAATGACACAACAGTAACAAATTGTTCCAAAACTGGACCAATCTGTGACTGGAATGAAGAATGGCCATGCAAAGTATGGGACGAAGAAACAGACCAATGAGTGCCACACTGTAAATTAAATTAATTAATTATTGAGCAATTAAATTTTTAATTATTAAAAATAATAACTCATATTACAAAAATACCTGCAAAAAGGGACCACTGGATGAATTCTTTCCATGTCAAAAGTTTATTTCTTGATATGCTCTAGAATTAATTTCAAATTTCACATATGTATTTTTCATTCTTAAGAAATAAATCACAAAAATAAAATTCATCAATTACCCTATAAATGTAGGGATGGCTCATCAAAATGGATGAAGTAAAGGGTTGCTCTTGAAGTCCAAACACAAAAATTGGACATGACGTGTACAAAATATTGTACATCATAAGAGCCATGCCATCATACAAACTCTACAAAATAAAATATTTCGACATTTTAAAAAATAAAAATCGAGGCAATACAAATTTAAATATCTCAATCTCACCTGAGTTGAAAATGATGAGTAGAAACAGTAAATAAATTGAGGTCCAATGAAGACAATATTTTTATAGAAAAAATAAATGACCAGCATTGAAAGACGAACGTAGTACCAATGTCCATGGACCAAAATTGCTTTTTTGAGGAAGGACGAACGAGCAAGGGCAAAATCGGCACATCTTGCTGCTTGTCTTCCTTCTTTACCCAAGATTCCTATTTTTTACAGTAAAGATCAATAAGTGACATTTTCAGTGACATAAATCACTCAAAATCTTTGATAATTACCTATTCCAACATGGGCCGCTTGAATCATCGCGATGTCATTGGCTCCATCTCCAACGGCACAAGTGACAGGATTGGTTTTGGAAGTTTTCACCATTTGAACAATCTAGTCATCAGAGAATCTATTTCATCATTTATAATCTTTAGTCTAAAATTTAAAAGTCAATTTAAAAAAAACATTTTACAACTGAAATCAAAAAAAATTGTCGTGTACGGATAACTGTTCCCTGTCTAAATATTTATATACCATATACCTATCTGTTAATCAAACAAAACTAATTATCAAGGTAAAAAATTATGGGATACTAAACTCACCTGAGCTTTTTGAAGTGGTGCCATTCGACAGCAAACAACTAATAAAACATTAATAATTATTTTATTAGGATACCAAATTATTTAATTTAAATATCAAACAACAAGGAGCTAAATTTTTTATTTAAAGGTAAGACCTGCCTCTGTACACTGCTAGCGCGACACTTCTTAGTAAGTCTGGACATTTACTGTAGGCGACCTAAGACAAAATTATTTAATTATAAAAAAATTATCCCAAACCCAAATTAATGAATAAAACTGAAGAAACGAACCTCAAGTGTGAAACCGTCAATAATTAAAGTGGTGTTGTCTTCAGGTACAATTTCAGTCCTGTAAATTCATCGAGATAAACTAAAGAGTTGATTGGACAAATATTCTGATACATTGGATAAATGTCTTACTGTATTTTACGTAGTTTCTGTTCAACAACGTCTTTGTCCGTTAAATTTGTAAGGAAATATTGTCTGGAAGCAGGTGTAATGAGACCGCATGCCACACCTTAAAATTATTTAGTCATTAATTTCATGGCAATAATTATTATTTTACACTGGTGCATTTTGTACACTTACCAACACTAACTCCAGTTTCAATTTTATCACCAGTTAACATCCAAATTCGAATTCCTGCAGCACTTAAAGCTTGCAACGTTTCAGGTACACCTTCTTGTAATTGATCCTCTGAAAATTAATGTTAAATTAATTGTGGAAACAATTACCTCGTTGATTAATCCAAAAAATATTTTTCTCACCAACTCCAGTTGCTCCAACACAAGTTAAATTACTCTCAACAGATTTGTAAAGTTCTTTCATGGCTTCTTCTCGACCCTTTAAAAGTCTCCTAGCCGTTTTGAGTTTATGTGAAAATTTATGAAGTTCGTCAGTAGACAATTTTCGTTTAGCTACTGCTAAAGTCCTCATTCCCATCTGAAATTTTGACCAAATTTAAATTTTTAAATTGAAAAAAGATTCATCAATAGCAAAATTTTATACCATAGCAAACTCAACAACAGACTTGAGAACTTCATGTGTAGGTCCACGATCACATCTGAAAGAATTTATGAATTATTACACTGTATAATAGTGGCAAAAATAATTAACTGCATACCTTGGAATAATTGTAGACTCTGCTCCTTTTGAGAATAACCAAATTTCCCCCTCTTGATTTTCCACAATCACTGACATACATTTTCTATCTATAATCCAAATAAAAATCAACTCGTTGAATTAATTATTTTATGATAATAAAGTTTATAATACAAGAAATTTATCAAACCTGCATCAAATTCCAAGACAAAATGTCGTCTAAATGTTTCCGCTTTCCCCAAAATGTCAAGAGTAAGAAATTCTTCCTTTTCTCCCAAGTATTTTACATCTAGTCTGTTGTTCAAAAAATATAATAATTATAAAATTATTACTCAAAAATGAATTTGCCAAAGAAAATAAATATTTCTAACCTGTAACATGACTCTAGTAAAGCTTTTTCATCGGGACTAGAAGCTTGAGAATAAATAAATTTGTATCATTAGTATATTGACTAAATATGATGCTCCAGTAAAAGAATAAAGGCTAAATAGTAATTAAGTTTGTAAGGCTAACCTTGATACTCCCATTTACCAAGTATTCCTACAGCCGGCTCACTATTTCCTCCAAGTCCAAAGAGACTCGAAGCAGCCCTCATTTTTGCATTTTTAACTTGAAGAATAGACTTTCCAGTTGGATTTGCTGACTCAAAAGACGGTCGTCTCAACGGCATTAATTGAACACTATGACAAAGAGCTAGAACTCGAAGAAAGTCAACAATTTCATGGTCCTTTGTCAAGTCCACTGGTTGGCTACTCTGTTCTGTGGATGAATCCCGGGGGAATAGAGAGTCTTCAATAAAATTGTAATTTTTCCCTCCAATGGAACAATACCGAAACTGCATTATATTCTCAGTCAAAGTCCCCGTCTTGTCCGTAAAAAGGTACTCAATTTGACCAAGCTCTTCATTGAGATCAGATGTATTACATAATGGGGGATGATTTGACGTCATTTCCAAGTCCCACACAAAAAATTTGCTCCCAAAAAACTTTTGTAGTTCTATAATTTAATTTAAATATTTAAATTATAACTGAATCTCTTTTTTTAAAAAATCTATATCAAAGTACGCACCAATAGTGACGTATAAAGATATGGGAATAATGTAATTAAAGATGATGAGGAAGCTTGCAAATACTTCAAGGACTTCAGAAAATCGTCCCAAACCTGACTTGTATTTACTATCTTCGGGACCAATGTAAGCTGCATTTGCTGTATAAAATAAATAAATTCATAATTATTAGACATTAAATAAATATTGAGAAAGTTTTTTGATTACAGATAAATATTAATTTTAATTTACCTATTTCGTCAGTACTTTCCCAATAATAGTGAAATGCAGTAGAGAAGATGACCATCACGACCAAGACAGAAATGAAGACGAGTAAAAAGTGATTAACTGTTCTGCAATTCATAAAAATAATTTGTTCAAAATTTTATTCAGTTTTTTATTCAGTACAAGACTAACCTCTCCACAGTAGAAAATTTCATGGAAGTTTGTTTAGAATTTTGAGCAAGTCGGGTATCCTTTCCAGTGTAGACGACTAGACCATAAATAAATTCAGTATTTTTTATTCGACATCCTCGTAGTACCATATTTTCCATAGACAGTGGAACAGTAAAAAAGCTTGATGGTGAAATGAAACATTAATTAATGTTGAAATTAAAATAATAATTAAATTATTTATTTATTTATACCTTGATACATTGGTCTGGTCATCAATGATGTCCTTCAATTTCTTGCTACCTGTTAGAGTGTCTGTGGTCTGTGGACAGTTAAATTAATTATAAAATTGGACAAACCCAGGTTTTAAATGAGAGACTAACCTTTGTACTCGTAAGATTAAGTGGAGATTTCATGTCGGGACTAGGTTCCTGAACAGTTGACAATGAATTTATGCTTCGACTTTCACTCATTCTACTGATGGGCATTCTATCTGGAGGAACTAATAGACATCCATTGAATTCATACAGACTTGGATTGGGTTGTTCACATTCCAAAATGACGTGTAATTTTGCAAAATCTTTTTCATGTTTTAAATGAAGTAAACCAGCTGGACAGTACCTCATCTACTAATCCAAAAATAAATAATTATTTTGTTTTTTCTCAATTAATTAATTTTGAAAACAGTCATTTTTCAGTGAGTCTGTTCAACCACACTCACTTTAAGATTTGTTTCCCCATCTAAATTGGCGGTAGTGATTTGACATCTAAGAAATTCATCACTGGAGCCTACAATGAGTAAATCAGCTGGAACTTGATCTTCTCCTTCTAATCTTAAAATATCTCCGACCCTCACATCTTTTGACTTAATAACCTACCAATTTTAGAAAAATTGTATTAAATATTTGACCACCAAAATAATAATTAATTATGGAATAAATTTTTCAGTGGTTACTAACTATGAGTTGTTGATTCCGTACAACACAGACAGGTCGATTATTCACGTTTGTGTCCGCTTTGTGTCTCAACCAATCTTCATAACCTTGTTTTATTGCTACATTTGGACAAAGATTTTTCAGTAAATACTAATTTTAAAAGGACTAAAATTTTATTTTATTTGACTTACCTGTACAAAAAATAACAAAGATGAGAGGAACGGCTGCAGTAAATGGATGCACAGGACTTTTTATCACTACCTGTAACCACCGCATAGTAATCGTGTTTAAATAGTTATAATTAATTAATAATTAATTAAAGTACTAATTAGTCATCTCAACCCACCTGAATGACTACCATACAAAGGAAATACAAATTGACGACTCTACGAAATTGTTCATACAAATTCTGTGCAAAAAGCAAAAGAAGAATTAATTAATCTTTACTGCAAATTGTATTTGTAGCATTTAGCATTGAAAAAAATTAATTTTCGAAATCTTACCTTTGGAATAAAATTCAAAACGGTATATCTAGACGAAATAATTAAATTATTTGGAAACTCTTGAGTTTTTTGTCGAAACTTTCTATGTGGATCTGTATTAATAGTTAATTGACCACCAAAATTAATTAAATTATAGCTAATCGTCAGGAGCAAATTATAATTAAATTGAATTTCAATTACCAATAATTGTTGATCTTCTTTTACTTTGTAATGTGCCCGTAGTCGGGACAGAGCCTAAATTATTGGAGTCATCATTTCTAAGACTGTACCCTTCTTGTTCTCTTGAAGCTACCAATTCTGTCAAGTACTCATCATCTGTACTTGCAATGGTCGGCACGTCTCCGTAATAAATTAAACGATGACCTTGTTCTGATTCTATTGTATTCTTTTTCTGTAGTTTAAAATACAATTAATTAAATTAATTAATATTGTGGCAAAGTTTGTCCTCTTGAATTTGAAAAAATAGCATTAATTAATTAATAAAATAAATAATATTTAATACACACCGTCAACTTTGTCCAACATTTTTGAAAGATACCCATTGTGACCAGGTTCTACAGTTGACTTGATGGACAAGAAGAAGACTATAATTTTTAGACTGCGACGTTTTGAGGCTTTTTTAAAAAACTGGTTGTCGGTATAAAAAATAATTCATTTGATGACAAGCCCTGTCACAATGAATGGAGGATTGTAGAAAACTTTTTCTTTGAAGGTAAACTCCATACTTGATATGCCAATTCTATTTTCATGTTTTTATTTTGAATTTAATCTTGAGCCTTCTATTTGATTCCTCATCAACAAGATCATTAAAATGTACCTGTATAAAAAAACTTGAATTTATAATTACGGTTGAGTCACCACCATCAAATCACTGTACAATAAATATATTGGGTGATGATCTTTCACAGTGACTCACAATATCACATTTAACCATAAAAATGAATAATTTCACTAGCCAAAAATTAATTACCGTAAAAAATTTAATTTGCTGAATTTACTGAATGAACACCATGAAGAAACAACAATAAATAAAAATTAGCGTAGGACTCATCCGCACAATTTTAATTTAATTATTTTATATTAAAACCATCTATAATGACAAAGGCTACAGTTCATATTTAAATAAATAATTGACAATTATTTTTTGTCCATCACGCACGTGCACTAACATAACATGGGAGAAGATAATAAAAAATTTGTCTCATTTTCCAAAATGATTATTTTATTGAAAATATTAAATTAACAATTAAATTTTGAGAACCATGACAATTTAAAATTTCTTCTTCTATTTACAGTAACTCCTATACAAAAATTACTGAAAAAATTCACAGAATTATTTACGCACCGTTCCTTTACGTCGCGAGGATTCAAAAAAGATGACACTTTTATATTAAAACTGTAGTTTTTTCAGTTTTCCAATTTAATAAAAAAACAATTTTAAAAAAAGAATGGCAATTCTTTAAAAGTCTTGATTGCAAAAAACGCATTCATACAAAAACTAAAAGTGCTACATTTATTATCAATATTTGTATTGACCAAATCTCACACAATTTCATTTTTTATCGTGCACACACTTCACCTGTATAGAATGATTTGAGTCCATTCAATAGAAAGATATTATCTCATCAACAAATTAAAAAACAAACGTTTGATAGGACCAAAGCATAAGTATGAGTAGAGTTTCGGTGAAATAATTATTATTCACAAAATCCTACCTAAACATAATATCCCCTCCCTATTTATGTACACTGTCACAAAAAAAATCGTGATGCCGATACAAACTTAAATGTGTAGTTCACGTTGTCGGAATCTGGACCAAGGGCTGAATTAATCAAGGAACGATAATGAATCAAACTTTAATCAGTATACTCTCTATTAATGAGTATAATAATATAATATACATAGACTATAATAGAAAAATAGGAATAGGATGTTATAGTAGTGACTTGTCAGTGTATCATAATATTAATTCTGAAGCACCACAAAAACAATTATGCCAGTTGGGATGTTGACTTTGACTTACAATTTATTTATTTGCAAAAAAGAAACAGTTTCTTGTGAAAATAATCCTTTTGTATCTCTACAACTATATTAAAAACACACAGACAACAAGATACATAAAACAATGATTGAGGTACAACATGCAAAAATTCCTTATTTTTTTGCGAATCGCGACTCCATCCCTTACAACAATATTATTTAATTCTTTTTTACTACCAGTCTTGCCTTGGTCTTTGGGGGGTTGGTGGAATTAGTTAAAAATGTGTGTGACAAAAATGACGAATAATAATATTAAAAGAGTTGTTGAAGAAGTATATTAAGTACTAAATAAATAAAAAATAAACTGCGGAGCGTGCTACTGGTATCCCATGTAGTACACTGTGTCTGTACACTATTAATAGTGAAACTCGTGCAATGATTTTAATTAGTAGCCGTGTAGTTTAACTAACATGGACATTGTTGAGAATTTCACAAGTTTCCTTTTTTTACGTTTTATTTGTAGTACTCTAGACTAGAGTCTCTAGTACAGGTCTTTTTTTCCATAGGCCATGGCATGGGTTGCAAAAAAAATAAGCAAAAGTTTGATATTTATTATGAATAATTCATGATGGCACTTTCATACTACCTACAACCTGTAAAGAGCTACTCATTATTTACCCATGAAATTAGCATCAGCTAAATGTCATGTAGAGAGAGAAAGAAGAAGAAGGGGAAGCTTGATGCAATATTATGAGTTTTACAAGAATTCGCCGGAAATTCATTATGCCAATACAGTCAAATTTGTTTTTAACCCTTTATTTCCATATTAATGAGGACTACTAATTTTTAAACTTAAAAAAAAAATGTCATGTAACGCCAAAACTTACTATTAGAGTGGCAATGAGTAAACGCTTTGATTATAAAATTAAATTGCAGGATGACAAATTTTATTCTCTGATAATTTCATGAGTAACATCCATTTTATTACAATAAGGTTTCCTTATACACATAATAAGCTCGTTTATGGCTGATAGCAAAAAAAACCATCTAAAAGACTCTTTCACTCAAGAAGAATCACATTCTTGTTACATACATGTCTGAAAGCTTCTAATATACGAATTACATCAATGTCATTTAAAATTGTGTGCGGGGGTGGGTACTCCCTTGTTTGTAGTTTAAGGAACTTAATTAGAAATGTACATAAAAATGAGTGATTAATCTTTAATGATAAAAATAAATAAAAACATAAATTCTAGACAATGATGAAGGCCGAGGTCACACATTTTTTAAATACGTCATTAAAGTATCTCTCACCCACCATTTTATCATCAAGTGCATTCCATTCAACCTTGCCCCTTAACACACATGAGGAGAGAGAAACAAAACCCATTCAAGTGTACTCACAAGTTATGACAAGTGTAACGTCTGGAAAAATTTGACCTTGTATTTAACTAAATAATAATAAAAATGACATTTACTTTGTTCATTTAATATGCGCATCTTTTTTACCTTTTGGTAAAATGATCTTCAAACGCATTCTTTTTCCCATTCCTTGTACAACTTAATTGTTAGTTTATATCAATGAAGAGAGTGCAGACAACTAAAAAAAAAATTTGAGGAAAGGGCAAACCAATTTTTTAATGGGTTTGCTACAATTTACGCAAAAAAATTAATCTTTCTTAACTGACCACTGCAAATTTTTTACGCCAGCATGCGACAGTCATACACTTATTTTTATGTAAATCTGGACAGATAGTTAAATTTTGTGTGTTAATTAAAAAACATTTTTGCGTGTAAACCAAAACTTTTGCGTGTGTACGAGTACAGCCACACACATTGTCATCCAGCTTGTACACATAAATACAGATAATTGCAATTAAGCTTAAGAGCAAGGCTATCTTCAGTTTAGCATTGTACTTAATGCATGCATATTTAGTTGTAGATAGTAGGTATGCATTTAGTTCACACGGCCAGGTACTTACGCTGAGATTTCTTGCCTCTGTTTACTTTGTGGAGACAAGTTAATTTAAATGTGTACTGTACAGCAAGTTAAAATTTGAATCTGACTCCAAAATTCTTGGTAATTTTATTTTTATAACCTTTATTTATTTTTTATTTGATTTTGGTGGAGACAAATAATTTGATGGAGATAAAAAATATTCGTGTACTATAATGTCTCCAGTATGTGGAAGATTTAACAAGTTTATACTTATGCAGAGTCAAGCCGTGACGGAACTTAATGAGAAGTTACATGGATGGAGAATTTCTTTTGACAATTATTATGAATTATAAAAGAGAAGCTTTGAGGAAGGACAATAATTGGAATACATATTTTTATGTATGAGTCCATGGAACACACACATACAACATGTATTTATTATTATTGTCCTTGCAATACATTTAGAATCACTGGAGATGTTTTCTTGTTGTAGCTAAAATCAAGTTTTATGATAAAACTTTTATCTACTCCTCACAAAATTTCTAGTACAATTTAATTACCTATCTGTACATCTAAACATTTAATTTCTAGAATTTCTACACACATTAATTGTAGTAAAAACAATGAGGCTCTCTCTCTATTACATAAGTTTACCTACAAAAATTAGCAAAGCAGTTAAATAATCGACATTACCTAAAATCGTCACACGAAAGAAACTAATAAAAGACAACTCTTAATTCTACTACATAATTCTGGTTCTCAAAATTTATTACCAAAGTCTTTTTTTCAGATTGTATAAAAAAAACTGCACAATGAACATAAAGTTGAATTGCCTCTCTACAAAGCTTACGAGAAATAAATAATCAGTTCTAAAGCTTGTTTAAAAATCCCTTGTAGCATATGATACTTGTTACACGGATGGGCAATATTATTTTGGTAAAATTTTAAAGGTGTTGTCAAACTTCTAATGGCATTCAATGGCATATTACGTAAAACGAGGTCATAGGCCTGAAAATATAATTCAATGTTCTTATCCAATTCAAGTTTTAAATTTGAAGGAGGGTAGTGTTGTTTACATAGACGACAAGTATAATTATTTTTAACAGTCAAAATACACTGTTGAAATTTTGGAGATGCTTTCTCATCATAATACATTTCACTAGAACATTTTAAACAACAAAAATTTGGTTGGCTACTCACCATCATTTCAGTTAATTGTGGCCAATCATGTTTACAGGCAATGCACTCACATGTAAAATAATAATTGTCGAGTAAATAACATTGTCTCTTTTCAAGTTCATCATGAATGAAAGATTTACTGTAGGAAGTTACAATTTCTTCATCTTTTTTCAGTGTTCTAGTTGCTACAATTGCCAGTTTTCCATGAGAGAGACTATGCACACGAGTCACATTAGGATCACAAGAATGGTTCATTAAACTTGAAACTATTGAGGAAAAAAAATTATATTTAACATTAAATCAGATGATCATAATTATTTCATTATTAGTTACTAAATAATTGGAATTGTAAATACGTAAGACACTGAAAAATGGTATTTAGTACCTGCATAAACACCAGAAGCATACTGAGGATATTTTATGAAACGAATTAATTCAGCTAATTTCTTGTGAGGCATGTCATTATTCAAAGAAACATTTTCTAAACCTTCAAGTTCTTCCATGGCTATTGAATTACACGGTACATTTTCCAAATGAAGGAGAATAATGGAAGCCACAAACTCTATAAAATTATTTTTCACATTGGATTCAATCTTGTCAAAAAAATTTGTTTGCTCTGTCAACACATGAGTTAATATTAAGGCATTAAGTGTGTTGGAATAGATTTCCAGTGGGTCTAGCTGACTTGGATGAGACACTAATTGATGAATTGGGACATAAGCATCTGAATTAGCATCTTTTCCGGATTCTAATAATACCTTTATTTGTTTTTGATCAAAGGAAAATGATTTGACTTGATTTGTAAAAATATTAAATAATTTCTCTGGTCCTAATTTAAAAACTATTCGGAGTGTCAGAAGAGCGTATCGGGGAGTACATTGAGAGTGAAGGAAAGGTAGACATGGACACTCAAAATGATGAAATTCTTCCAACGCTTTATCTCTACATTCATCATTACAGTATATTACCTACAAAAAAGCACAACTTTATTAATTTGAATGAAGAATAAAGATTATTATTTGACTAATTAATTTAATTTTTTCAAAAAATCTTACAAAGGCACAAGTTGAACACGGAATCCCACGTAAAATTTTACGTAAACAAAAATGGCAATGTTTCATATCCCAATTGAGAGAGTCTTTGAGTATTGAAACGAAGGGCTCTTCCACCATCAGTACAGTCCCTAATTTGTCAAAAAATACTCCATATTAATTTTGAATGTGAATTTTTCAATTGAAAACAACGTACTACAGGAAAAGTAGAGATTTGGCAATGTTTCCAATGATGAGAATGCCAGAAACATTGCCAAATCTTCCCTTCCTCAAAACTTTCCCCGTGGACACAGTTGAATATAAAAAACTACAGTTCATGATCACGAGATCAGAACGCTTTGAAAATCATGGAGATGACGCGTTCCAATCGAATTTTCATGCTGTCAACTTGCTTCCTTTTTTTCATGTCAGCGTATCATTTGTGGCGAATTTAACGGGCTTTCCGA
>JAQIVZ010001904.1:0-26137 GCA_034700945.1 Arrhopalites spinosus
TATAATTTTGGATTTTTTCTGATGCTTATAGTTTAGACTGTAGGGGGGTAGCAAAAGGTTATGTGCCACCCTGTACACACACAACAACTCCTACTCTATATTACGAGAGGTATGTGAGTAGAATAAATATTACTTTCATATAAATAATAATACAAATGGGCTCAATACAATTCTCTGCATTGTCTATATGAAATTTTTTATAGAGATTGAAAAAAATATAAGGAGACTACCCCCATAATGTGCCCTCTGCCCTCCTAACTTAATAATATTTTACATTAAATAAAGTGAGGGAGACGACAAGAGTTGACTCAGCTCAGTGAGACTGTGAAGAGTTGAAAAAAAAATTTAAATGGTCAACGTACGGCATTCCATCAATTTTTCATAATAAACAATTTTCTGGTCAATTAGAATCAAAGAGTGAACATCATCCTACTGTTTGTGCCTACAGACAATTTTGTGCATTCATGACGTAATCTTCTGAAGAGACATCATTGATGAGGGGAGTGCAAGTCTATTCAATTTTCAAACCATATTCGTCATAACTGAGAGAGAGAGTCAGAGAGATTTCTAATAAGAAAAATAATAGTCGGTGACTTGAATGTGAGTCAGATGCAATAATGTGCATGCAGAGATGTGTTCTGTTTTATTGTGTATTTTTGTTTTCTAAAACTCCCTTGCCTCTCTTCTCTAGTGAGCACGAGTGAGTTGAATTGACAAGTCGAGAGAGATTTCATTGAATATTTATTTATTTTTTAGTCTTTAAATTATTTTCAACTGTGTTTTTTTATATCCATATGAGATAGCGTTGATAATTTTGACCAAGAAAAATAGTCAAAGAGTCTCTCCTCTTTTCATGTTTGTGTGTGGGGTGTGTTCGTTACAAAATTATTTTTACAAGTGTTAATTATAATTAAACTCTTTGAATGTCATCAACATTATTTTTAGTTGGAGTGTACAATTTTTTTTAAGTGGCAATTGAAATGGAATTATTTAATTTTAAAATGTCATCATTGATTGACTTGACTGAGACTGAAATCCTTGGATTTGTAGCCCTTGCCCTTGTCTTTTTGGTAATGAAATTTATGTACATTTTTGAAAATTTAATTTAATTATTTGTGTATTTAGTATAAATTTATTTTTATAAAATTTAATTTAATTATTTACAGGTATACGTTAAAGTAATTCACAAAGAGGGTTCTTGGTGGACTGGTCGACGAACAAGTTTGGAGGGTCACAACCAAAATGGTAAAAAGATCCCTTGGAAGCGAAAAAGGGGACGTCGGCTAATAAACAAGAGAGTCTAGACTTTAACTTATAAGCAGAGGTAAATTAAAATTCATTAGAATAAAATGAGCAAAGTTTATTTTTTAAATTATCTTTAATATTCATTATCACTTTCTACTCTCAATTCTATTCACCTCAATTTCATTGTCAATATTGTACAGTTTATTTTCACATTTTGAATTTAAATATTTAAACAACAAAAAAACAAACCTCAAAAATTATCCATATTTCCTATCTCTACAATTCATGAATAATATTAATTGAAATATTGTACAACATTAACGAAAAATATAAATGGACGCCATTTGTGAGGATGAATCCCCAAGTAGACGTGACAATGAAAAATAATTATTGTGCATAAAGGAAGAGATTCTATAGGTGGAGGAGGGGGGAGACGTTCCTTGATAATGTCACACCTCATTAGTATTTTTGCATCCCATTATGTACTCTCATCAGTGAAAAAGGGATTTGTGTTACTTAAATACGAGTGTTATGAGGGATTTAGAATTTTTGTTCCACCTCAAAGCAAAAAAGCATCCTCATCCTGCATGCTAGCTACAAAACTAAATTTACACCACAATTACCATTCTGACAATGAAAAACTAGAGTTTGCTCCCTCATGTCATGAGTTCCAGGTGCAATATTGAGTGAAGAGTAAAAAAAGATAAAAATACTAAATTCTATTCAAACTCTAGGGCCGTGACGCCTATTTTCAAAGTACTAAAATGGAATTATCTCTACATGACAAAAAAACACACGAGATTAGATATTATTGGGAAGGGCCTGTGCGAAATAAAAAATAAAACAAGACGTTCAATTTTTTAGTATCAAAAATTATTATTATCTTTATTCTGACCTCATACTAAAAAATCAAACCCTCCATAAAAAAAGTCAGCCATTTTTTTTGTACTGTACCTCTACCTATCTCTATTGTCAGTTTTGGAATAGTAATCACAGTGAAATTATTAATACATTTATAAGTTATATTCAGTTGATTGTGTGTTAAATACGTGAATAATTTTTTGCTTGGAAAACTCTCTACAAAGTTTCTCTTTTTTTGTGTGTTTTCAATTGACCTCGTAGTACTAACACAATCATCATGGCAAACGGATTAAGTGACCCGATTTTTGCTCTGTTTGTCATCTTGATGGTGCTTCTATTTTTTCTTCTTTTATTAAAAAGAGTAAGGAATTGGATAGAATTGAATATATTCTGAATTAAGGATAAATTTTAGTTTAAATTGTTAATTTAATTATTTTTGAAAATTTTACAGCTGTACAGAAACCCTTCCCCAATGGACCTTCAATTTGAATCACTGACCCCACCAATGCATGGTGGTACTGGTCAACATCCAGGTCAAATTCAGACCATTTCAGTGGCCGTCCATCATCATCATCAAAGAAATAATCATCCAAGTCAAGTGGACACCACGCCACCTCCATCATTTGAAGAAGTGGTCACACAAAAGTCAATCACACTTCACATGGAAAGGTCAAGTCATGACAATCCCAATTTTGTTGATGACATGCCACCCCCACCATCTTATCAAGAATATCTTAGTCTACAAAAAGAGGGTTATCGGGAACAAGGGAAAATTTAATTTAAGTTAGTTGTACATGTTAGTTGTACAGTTGTACATTAAATTAATAATTTTAATTGCTCAAGAGTGATTTTTTTTCAAAAGACTTGTCCACGTCACAGTGAAATGTCAACATTTGACTTTTAATGTCCAAACTAATTATTTAAATTTAATGAGTCTTTATGTTGTTACTTACCATGTATCATTCCTATTTTTTATTTTATACTAAATACAAATTAGTGTACAAGATCTGAAAAATAGGAAAAACACTAATAGTTAAACTAATTGCATTTTGAGAAAATGAGAAAAAAATACAAGTCAAATTGACTGGAAGTCAAGTGTAGAATATTACCTTAAGTTAATAATAAATTATAGTTAGACTTTAATCTTATGTATTTTAAATTCTTAAAGTCAATTAAGATTTAATGAATTTAACTGTAATTTTATTTTTCTCCATAAGTACTTATACTTTAATTGCCATTCTTGTTAAGGAGAGAGAGGGAGAGTCCAATATTTTTTGAGCTTAAATTTTATCTAATTTTTTTGTTTTTGTGCCATGACTTGTACTTATTAATTTACAAAATGAGTCAAAAAACTTGTTGAATTTGCAGAAACGTCTTTAAATGTGTATTTAATTTGACGAAATAACTGGCGACTGGATTGAAGGGACCATTTAATCAGTGCTTTTTTAATTTGTGTTCATTATTTCCTTGGTATTTTCACAAATTTTAATTGATAAAATTTCATTAATATTCTTGACATGAATTATTAACTTTATTTTAATTATTTTTGAAATTTACAATACAAAATGACAAAATTATCAATTTTAAATTGACAACTAGTACTTAACATCGCCTAAAAATACATTTCATTCCAAAATATAAATAATAGTTAAGTACTTTAGATGGAACATAATAAAAGACTTTAGTACAGTGGTTAAAATTAAAATTGTTAATTCATGACAAAATATTACTAATACTGTCATGTTCTTGTAACACACTACACAAGTACCTATAGTAGTTAATTATTACACAAATTGAAAACTTTGTTTTGACCAATTATTTTTCTGTGGACAATCCATTTTTTGTGGAAAAAGTTTTTGTCAAATGCAAAATGGACTGATAAAAGGACTAATAGGGATAAAATTGACGTACAAAATATTATTCTTGAGTTTTTCATGACAGTTAAATTGAAGCAGTTATTTTTGTGACAATAAAATACAAAACGTATAATTAAAAAAATGGAATAAAACAAATCAAATATTTTAAAATAATTTAATTTGCCAGTGCAAAAATATCATTTTTTACAAATTCATCAGTGATTCAATACTGTGGTGACGTGAAGTAATGGAAGTTTTCAAAAAACTACAAAATCACTACATTCTGGATAAATTGACATTCTGCACAGCTAGTATTAATTCAAAATGAAAAGACGGCATAAATTTTGTCTATATAATATTCATAAATTTATTATTATTAATTTAATTGTTTCTCAACAACAACATGTCATTATAAATGTACAAGCCTTTTAACTTGTGTGTACACACTGATAAGTGTCAAATGTTTTACAACAAAAGCCTCCTCATTATAAATTATTTTTGAGTAACAAGGATATACCCAACTAATTTAATGCACCTAATCTTTTACATTCCCCAATAGTTCCAAAAAAAACAAGAGGGTTAAAAAATTAAATCTTGATGGAATGAAATTGATATCAACCGTTGACATATCACGGCACATTTATAATGTCTCTACTTAATTGCACACACATTTAAAAAAACACTCGTCTCTCTGTTCTCTTCATTGACAGTAGAGTTGTATTTTAATTGTAGTAAGTTGTATTTAACTAACATACAAAGTTGGTTGTTTTGATCAGTGAATTGAAAAATATTTGTCAACAATAGCAATGAATTGCCCTTGTACACTAAATACAACAAAAAAATTTATCATTGTCTTGTATCCAAAATATCATTCAACTTTTAATTTAATCAAAGTCTTTCTTTAATTTTCAAATTTTTATTTTAATTAATTAAATAATACACAAAATGGAGACCTACTTAGCAGTGGCTATTGCAATCTTAATTGTTTTGATTGTTTTTGTGACCGTGAGTTTTAATTTTTAAATGTGGTTGAAAAAAACGTTTTATAATTAATTATTTATTTATTCAAATATTTTCTAGTCCCTTTGTTGTGCCATATTAAAGAGAGCGAGGAACCGGCGTAAAATTGTGGCTATTCCGGGGGCAGTCTACAGTAATCAACTTACATCTTTATCTATAAGTAAGAAGATAATTGTAAAGTCAATTTAATTTATTTAATAATTTTGTTTAATTTGGCTTTTCAAAGGTAATACAAGCTTGGGACAGACGGATCCAAGTCGAATTGATGTATTTCATATTAATTTGAATCGTACATCGAATGAATCAAGTCCGTCAAATTGTGACAAATCTCAAGATGTACAACTACCCCCACCAAGTTACGATGAAGTTATAAAAACTCAATTACCGACTGTTAATCCTTATTTACATGTCTAAGTTAAAAAACTTGGATTACTCAATTAAAAAAAAGTGAGCACAAGTTTCTGTGGATCTCAAAAAAAGGAACTGAATAATTGTAGAGACTTGTGTTGTAAGTGGACAGTGACCGAAAAGTATTTTTTAGTTGTGTTTAGCTTCAAAAAGCTATTGTGAAAAAAATTAAACTCATTTTCATTAATTTTGGATACAAAGTAAGATAGTAAAGTTTTTAAAATAGAAATTAATTTAATGGGCATGAAATACATACAATGTACAGTGAAGTCAATAATATGTACTCTCAGTTTGTGACTGTCCAAAATGAGCAAGGATTTATATTAATCTTGGACAAAATACAAAATATTTAAAGGCTTTTCCTCTACTTATTTAAAAGTCGTCATCAAAAAATTAATTCTTTTTATCAACCTCCTGTCAACATTTAAATTACATTAATCAAGATTGATGTAAAGTGACCACTGACCGGTAATTTATTATGTTTACTTTTATATTATAAATTGGTTTTGCAAACAGCCGCAAAATGTAAAAAAATAAAAAAATATGATACTGAATTAGAAACAATGCCACAATTGCCACAAAATTATTAATTACAAATACAAAATCTAATTTTACCACTCTAATTTAGTCTCTCTAAATTTATTGATCAATACTAAACTAGAATTTTTTTCCAAAATTAATTGAAATGGGAATTTTATTTTGGAACTTATGTTGCAACTTGATTTATTATTCGAATTTTATGTAAACAAGTAAACATCAATTATCATTAATGAAGCGGCATGGGTCATCAAACTGGAGGAACAAAAAAAACTGATTAGATATCAGGAGATCGATCATAAATAATTGTAAATGTAAATAAACGGATATAATTCAATCAAATTAATATGATAAGTTTTAAAACATCGTCGTCAAGTTATAAATAATTAACAAAAGTTAAATAAAAACACAAATTAATATTTTTTAAAAAATTAATTTACTTTCTCTCTTGTATTACTATTTAATTTTACTCTCTGCGACTTAATTTTATATAAAAAACGGTGGCTTTATGTCAAATTCATTGATGAAATTTACAGATACACACACAGGGAGAGAGATAGAGAGAGATTTGACCTGCCAATTAATTTGCTAGTTGATTAGGACAAAATATTTTGTACACAGACACATGTTCCAGTGGTAGAAAGATGAAATTGTGAGGAGGTGAGGAAAGTGTATTAAATTTAAGTGTACTGAATGGGTTACATTAAAATCATAAATGCATACTTATGCTTGTAGGAAATAAAATTTTACCGTCAAATTGTTTATTCAACACATTCCATTTCATTCCAACAACTGGAATAAAAAAATATGTGCTCATCAAAAGCTCTAGTACAGTAAAGGACAGTTGAGTATGCATATACAGCGTCATTTAATATCTGGAAGGTTTATTTGCACAACCAAGTTGACTACATTTTATTAATAATATTACTATTAAGCTAGATCTACTAATATAAGATTCAAGTGAAACGTACGTAGTTTTAGTCTGCCAGCTTTCCGTCAGAAATTACCATATGTAATAAATATTTCTGTGTGTGACAGCCGAATAAAAATTAACACAAACAAAAGATTCCTTCCCCTCCCTCACCAGGACGTTGACGGATATTACAAACAAATTTTTACTTTGTAAGTACTCCAATTAATTGCTGACTTGTTCATTTGTTTTTGACAGAAATAAATAATTTCTGTTGTATTAATTAATTATTACTTGATTAATTTTAATTTCTTTAATCTTTTCAAAGGTCCCTCAAATGTATTTCTGGAATAATTAGTCTATGTTAAGAATACGGAATTTTACGAAAAATAATGTATTCCTTTCAATACTCCCCGGATTTTATCATCCTTCTCAATGTGGCTGCCGTCATTTTTATTCTCGTCCTTTCTCTGGTATACAAAAATTACATTGTCAAAATATAATTTTAATTTGTCTTGAAAATTTAAATGAATTTCATTTTTTGTGTGTAGAAGTTGTACAAGAGGAAAAGAGAGAGACTTGCCAAGGAACGAAGGACTCTTCTTGCCGCTTCCCTTGGTAAAAAAATCAGCAGTGTCTCATTTCTTAAATTAAAATTTATGCTTTTCAGAAAATAAAATAATGTGCTGTTATTTTCAGAAATACCAAAACTTGACACACAAAACTGTCCCGTGTATCAGCCGTTCAAAACCCCATCAAAATCCCCGTACAAGACTTTTCATATATGAGCCAACATGAAAAAGCACTGTGCCCCTCATAATGGAAGACTTTGATGTATGTACATACTACTGTAGTAGATATAAAATGTAATTAATTCTTATTGTTAGAATATAAAATAAATATTTGATACAAGTTTGTACGTCCTAATAAAGTTCATCATACATAATAGAGATTTAAACTGATTTATAGTATGGAAGAGTGTTTTTATGTACTATATAATATATTCGCAATTAAAGTTTATATACGTAAATTTTATGTACATACAAACAGCACATAGGTGCTATAAAGTTTATAGTATAAACTAAATTTCATGAAATAGTTAACATTTGTATTAACACTTGTACACATTATTAATTTTATGAATTCGTTTTTACATAATATTTCTTTTATTCAAATGTTATTCTAACCTTTGATTACGTGAGCAGTAACTTTTCAGTGTTCGCTTGACAAAAAAAGGGGCCTGAATTATATCGCGTGAGGGACAATAAAAAAAAGATTATTTAAGTATTTAAGTACAGATATTTTTATTATAAATAATATACCGTAAACGTTCCAAATAAATTCACAACCTCTAATTATGACTATTTATTGAACTATTAATTAAACATTCTACACCAATTTGACCTACTACTTACCAGTGAACCTGCTCAACAGATTTAAAAACATTTTAGAAATTATAGCTGGACTACAATAATACAGATCATGTAGTCCAGTATACTTATGTAATAAAAAAATTGTGTACATTTTATAATGTAGGTTTACGGTATAATTTAAAAATCGACAAGTCCTTTACATTACATGGTTCCCATTTTAAAATGCATCTGTAAAATTTCCTCCCCGACATAAAAAAACATGGATTGATATGCAAATTGAAAAAAACACTTGGACTCAAATTACAAAATTTGTTTATTTGCTCTACAATATATAATATTGAGTATTGACATGTACTCGATACTCCATGTAGTTGTCTGTGTCTGGTAGAAAACTTTTTTTTTAATTTTGTTATAAGGGTAAATGTATTTCATACAGGGGGGTATTACCTAGTTACGTGTAGTAAAATAAATAATGGAGAGAGAAATACATATATTTGTAATTAATGCAGCATCAAACTAAATTTCAGGGAGTGAAATGATTTATCAAAATAAATCCAGATAATTAGATAAAAGGGGGATGATTTCCAAAGCTCTATGCTGCACCATCATCATGTACAATACAACAGATTGATATGAGATTTAATAGCATGAGAATTTTATGAGTTTCTAAACGGATTGCCTATGGACGTGGTGTTTAAACTTTTTTTCCAGATAAGATTTTTTTGGCTTGCACACAATCATTGTACACGGGATTGAGACACGGGAGTCAACAAAGGTCGTCTTTCTTCTCAGTTCAGTGCCAAGGGCAGGGATGTTTGGGGATTCTTGTTCAAAATGATTCTTTTAAATTTTTAACCAATTTACTTTAAATTCATCTCATCATGGGAATATTTCAAGAGGAAAATCTCTGTGTCTTTGGCATTTGTATTGCCATCACCGTTGGTGTCGTTGTCATGATCAAAGTAAGTAAGACATTTTTTAAGGGTCCTTCTTAGGTCAGGGCTCCAAGAATTGAGAGAAAGATTTTTAAATTAAATATTTACATATTGTGTATAACTGTCACAGGTAATTCGTGATCGCCGAGCAAAAAAGCGAAGACTGCGAATAAAACGGAGCAGTCTACAGAAATATCCCAGTTTTGTTGGAAATCGTATAACTGGAATTTTCACTATTTTACCCCGTAAATACAATTTTTTATATTTATGACAATAACTACCAAAAATTTTGAAATTATTGTAATGAAACTAATTTTTTTTGAAAAAAACTAGCTGTTAAGTTCAAAGATTCGAGGAGACTGTCGGAGCAGTACATAATCGCTGTGTCCCCTCCAATTGACTTTTATGATAGTAGCCTCGGATTTTACGAAAGACTTTATCCCTATCCCTACCCTGGTCGAGCCATTAGAAGAGAATCTGATGACAGTACGTCGTCTGATTTTGAATATGACTATCATAATCACTCCCCAATGAAACAAGAAATTGAGGATGAAAATAATAATGTGATAACCATGAAGATCCATGATTCTTGGACTCTTTAACTTTAACTTAAATATAACTATTTTTGACACTCTACAAAATATTTACTGTACATATATTAATTAAATATGAATAATGTATAGTCATAAGATTTTGTAGTTACTTTAAATACATGGAGGAATAAAGTTGTACAAAATTATGATGCAGATAAATTCATTTTTATTTTACATGGACAATGAGAATAGTAACAATACAAATTTTTTTAAAATCCCATACAAAATAAATTTACCTAGCACCTTTGGTTGGGAAATTAAAAAAAATTGTGTTTATAATATATATGCGAACTCATATAGTTTGCTTTGTTTTTTTAGGTTAAAAACTTGAAAAAGACGAGACAATTGTGCCAATTATTAGTAGCGATATAAAAAAATCAATAAATAATTCTTTCAATTGATACTTACAAGCTTTTGGAATGCACAATAAGTGATCTATTTAGATTTCATGGCTGCCATCAGTTCTTCAAGAGATACACCATCGTCTTCGACAACTGCTTCACAATCTTCATGTTGTTGATCAGGTACTGTGTAGGCAAGTTCAAGTCCTTCAGCAACTGTTTTATTTTCTTTTACATCCACACTCTCGTCAACTAATTCAATTCCCCAGTCATCTTCATGAACGACTGCTTCCTCTTGGATGATTTCAACTTCTTTGGGTTTTAATTTTTCCTTTTCTTGAAACCGTTGTTGATTTCTACGACATTTATTGTCATCACAGCCAGGATTTGGTTTTAGACTCATTGTTGGGAAGAAATCTTGCATAGCGTTATAGCCAAGATATTTTGTAACAACTCCAAAGTTTAAAAGGTATCTATATTTACAAGAAAAAATACATAATCCATGATTTCAATTTATTTAAAAACAGATAAATGTGTAAACCACATAATTCATATCATGTGTATTTAAAGTAGTTAAAAAACTCACTTGAGTGTATTTTGAACCAAAAAACCTGCAACGATTCCCATTGCTATGAAAGAAAATAAAAATTTAATTAGTATTTGCACTTACATAATGCTAAATTGAAATCAGCTTATAAATTAAATGTGACTAACTTGTTGGTAAACTTGCTGCACAGACACCATCCCTCTTTAAAGTCTTTTCATCAATCCCCGTTGCAACAATTAAAGGAGGAGCACACTGAAATAAAAATAATTGCAATTATTTACGACTGCAATGATAGTGATTTGTACATACAATCAAAATTCTCAATAAAATTAAAATAGAATAATTGTACACCGAAAAACATGCAGTTTCTCCAGGAATAATAAATTGAATATGTCCACTGACAGCATTTTCACTGACACCACTCTCAAACCAATTCATTTGAAGTTCATTACAAGCTGTATTGATGGCCATCCTAGCTTCGAAATTGTCCACACATGACAAAATTAGATCAACTGGTTCATTTTTTAAAGAACCTTTTTGTAATCTCTCTATGAATTTGTCGAAATTATCTACAGTGGTTATATTCATATTATGGGTTTCAAATTGGACGTCTGGATTAATAAATTTTAAGGTGTCACTCGCTGCCTTGACTTTAGAAAGACCAGATTGATGTGGTTGAAAAAATAATCGATTCATGTTTGCCAATTCAACTGTGTCATAGTCAAAGAGGATGAGCTGGATAGAACAACAAAATAAAATAAATAAATGTTACATGAAGTTACATTTGTCAACATTAAAAATTAAATTCATTTTTCATACTTTTCCAATTCCACAGCGGGTCAACATTTCAGCCGTCACAGAGCCGACACCTCCAACACCGATGACGGCCACAGTAAATGACCTGATAGCTTCATAATTTTTTACAATCCCCATCCGTTGTAAGGCCATTAATCGGCTGTAAGAATAAAATATTATTATTAATTTTAATTCATGAGAAAAATAAAAAAAGATTTTAAAAAAAAATACCTGTACGGATTGGAATCAACAACTTCAGATGACATGACCTCAATCTTGGACCGTGATTGCAAATTCTTCAGAGTGGTCAACTCTGACTCTAACTCTGCCACCCGAGCTTTCAATTCTTCAACCGACATTTTAAATAAAATACTAAAACCGAGTTAAACTAAAAAAGTGTCAAATGTCTACAATACAAAAAAATCCCATATGTTCGATTTGAACTTCCTTCTCTTCATAGAAAGTTGAAAGCCATTGACAAAGCCAGTGAAATCATTTAACAAAAGTACTTATTAAATACATTTAGTAACATAATGTCAGCATGAAATATGATCCATGTAGAAGAAAGTCTATTAAATACAGGTCAATGTCATTATGAATAGTATATGCACATAATGTGATAATGGGATTTCGGGAGAAAGGCATTAGTTATGCGCCATTACACAGTGCCTACGTACTAGTGCCTATACTTTTATAAATAAAACAATAATTACTATGTTGTGCTAATTGCTTGCATAAATAGCCAGGTCAGATTGTGTAGATTTGCTGTCGTACACATTTATGTAAGATTTGAGACTTTGTCCGTCTACTACAGACACCCACCTTTATATCAAAGTTAACTTATTATTATTGAAAAATAACTTACCATTTATTATTGTTGCTACAAAGATAAGTCAAACATGCTGATTAGGATGAGATGTACATGTTGTGTCCTTGATGCTTGTAAATTAAAATAGCATAGCACCGTATCTTTGTTATCTATAATGGAGGATTTGAATAAAACGTAATTTGTTTGACTGTATCGTCTTCCGTAATGTCACTTACACAGCATATTTAATATGAATAGATTGCATAGGTAGCACTTACAAGTAATGCGAAGTTAAACTGATATGGATGTTTAGGCTACTCTTGATGTTGTATTTACACTCTAAACGAGAATATGAAAAAAAAATCATATAGACTACAAAACATCATGACATTATTGACAAAGTCAAACTGTGTACTGTACTGTATGAATTTTTACACACAAAGAGTTTTTAGCTTCCTGTACACCAATTTTCGTTGATGTCATCATATTGCAAAAATCTCTCTCTCCCTCTCTCTCTACCTGAACTCGATTTTTTGTCTACAATCAAAGAAAACCAACAAATAAATAACAAGAGTTCAAAGAGTGCAAAAAACTGTGACTAAGAAATATCCTTAAAAAACGTCCAGAGATTTTGAAAACTAATAGAGAATTTATAGAGAGATCAAAATTTCCTCAATCATTTTTTGTTTAAAAAACTCTTCTAATTTTGTGTAATTGACTCTGAGATTTTACATGTTCGCTAGAAGGCGAACAGAACAGGTGAGCCCTTGTTTTTGTTTTTTTTGTGTAGATTTTTATTTAAAAATTTAAAATTATTTCATACAATAGTTAAATTTAATCCTATTACAGTAAATAATGGAGGAGGAGTATCGCTCAGTGTTGTTTATCCTTGTGATGATTTTATGAATAGGCAATGGGGGCTTACTGCTGCTGTTCAAAAGATAATCAGGATGAGACAGAGAGTATGGCGAATACACCGAATCCTATAATTACTGGACTAGCAGGTCATTTACGTCATCATTTGGCTTCCTCTTCTCGACCTCGATATGATGGAGACTTACCACCACCCTATGTACATCCACCATCTTATAACGAATGCATGGTACATGTAGACTATAGACAACCCATTATTGAGGAAATGCATGGAGAAGAATTTTCAAGCTAGAGACACGTGTAAAGAATTTTTGTAGACAATTAAATATTTAAAATAATGAGACAATACTATTTGAATGAATAAGGTATTTATAATACCCAAATGTAAATAGAGTACTAATGAGCTGAGATATGTAAGACTGGACAACAAATTTTGTACTTTTCTTTTCCTATTAATTACTGTGTATTACAACTTATGTAACGTAAAAATGCAACTACGAATTTATTACATTTTCAGTTTCTTCATGTGACATTAAATACAATTTGTATTTTATTACACAGCTACTTATAATAAAGCTATTTAACAAACTTCATTCACTACATAGTCGTACAAGTACCATGTATTCCAAAGAATAATATTTCATTGCAGATACATATAATAATTATATTTTAAATACAGACATTCATCATATGGAACATAGTTTGATTTTAAACTTGTTTAACTAGTTTAAATCGATGATGGTCAGGGTCTGGTATTACATTAACATACTTTTTGAAATAAGGTGTACCTTGAGAGTTTGGCATAAATTTTTGAACCCACGTATGGGTATAGTCTAAATTTGTTCGTTCACATGAAAATCGGACAGTACCTTCTTTTCGAGCCTTCAGATAAAAGGACCCAACTATCACCACCTAAATAACAAGCAATATATATTTCACTATAAATAATTTTAAATATAGTTTAATAAAAATTGTGTTCCATGTTATTAGAATAAGCAACTCACATTTAACCCAGGAAGAAAATTGAGGCGGCCCTGACTCACAATAATATCGTCACTATAAACACGTTGGCCATCCCACTTTTTGATACCCCAACGTTTTCCTGGTGCTTGTTTTGCATTTCTAGTGGATGTTCTTGACATTTTACTGGCTTGCCGAATTTGATTCACTGAAATTATAAACCACAAAACATTAGCTATTTTATTTCAGAAACATGTCATGTTGCACTATTTTTTTTATTACGAATGAATACTAATTTTATCTTACCCCATAAATTAGGATCAGTTTTACACAATCCTACAGCTTGTCGCGTCAAAACAAAATTCATTGTCTTGAATTTCTAATTTTGATTCGAAATTATCAGAGAATTTTCAGAGAAAAAAAAATATTCAAATTTTTTTTTTGAATGACACCCCCAAATTAGCCATCGTCATCGAGTGATGAGGGGCATTGCGAAAGTTCCATTGAAACTTCTTTGGGCTGGGCGAGTTGGTTTTTTTAATTTCAATTCTGAAAAGGTGACTTGTTTTTCGGGAGGATAGATTTTAGTTAATTCAAGACAGTTAGATTTGCCTTTAATATGGGGTATATGGCAGGTTATGTCGGCGGTGTTGTGGCCGTTGCCACCAGTAGTGCACTAACTATCATTGGTAATATTTTTATTTGTTTAATATTTTTTTATACAACACTTGACTTTAAATTGAAATAAAGTAATAGAGGCGTTAATGTATTTTACTAAATGGTATATTCTTTTCTGTTACAGTTCTATACTACATTCTCACAGGCCAAGGTGAAAGACTCGACATTGGATGGTAAGATTTCATTTTATTTGTTGATATTTTTTTCAAGTACATTTTGAATTTGTGTCAATCTGTATGGTATCTGAATGGTCTCACTTTTTGTGTTTTTTAGGTTTTTGACCGAAACATCTCCTCATATGTGGGCAGCCACTGGTGCTGGACTCTCCGTTGCATTATCTGTCGTTGGAGCAGCGTTGTAAGCTAAACATAATGAATTTATTTAATGGAAAGAGTACAATTACGTAACATACTCAAGAGTCAAGGGTGATGGAGAAATTAAATTATGTATGTACATGATTTATACTTTTACAGAGGAATCCATACCACTGGTGTGTCAATTGTTGGTGGAGGAGTCAAAGCCCCTAGAATCAAAACTAAAAATTTGATTTCAGTAATTTTTTGCGAAGCTGTCGCTATTTATGGACTCATCACAGCCATTGTATTGGCAGGCTTAATAGAAGTACGAAGTTATTTCATTTGTTATTTTTCTCTTCATGATCTTTCATTTTTTCTTTTGTATAAACTATTATTAATTGTGTATTTCAATTATCTGTACAGCGTTTCGATCCATTACAAGCACAGTCAAGCATTCCACATATGGGCCGAAATTGGATGTCGGGATATTTAATGTTTTTTGCCGGCTTAACTGTTGGTCTAGGTATGTGATTTTAGCAATTTCTTTCAAGTTATTGAACTGCAATTTCTCTTATCAATTCATAAACATGAGTGAAAAATTATTTAATTGTTCTCTTTCTTTTTTTTCAGTCAATTTAGTTTGTGGAATTTGTGTCGGTATTGTAGGGTCAGGGGCGGCTCTAGCTGATGCCGCTAATCCTGCACTCTTTGTTAAGATTTTGATTGTTGAAATCTTTGGGAGTGCTATTGGTCTTTTTGGTCTCATCGTGGGAATTTACATGGTACATTCATAACCTTTTTTAAAAATTATTTTAATTGAACATCGTAACATGATATTCTTCTCATTTTCCTGAATTCACTACATGATTTTTCCTTACATTTTCAGACCTCAAAAGTGAAAATGGGAGACAAGGATTAAAATATTCAAGCTGTAGTTACCTGCCATGTTGTAATATTTTTGTGCAGTTATGTTTAAATATTGTATTACTATTATTATTCTTCGTTGAATTTCAGTCATCTAGAATACGCAGAACCAGACGTAGAATTTTTTTGTGTGTGTTTGTTTTCGTTCTTTGTAGATAAGTGTATACATAAAAGGAGTATGATTATTAGTTTGTGATAATTTATACAAGTCATTCCAATGCACAAATGTTTGTGTTACTTGTTAATGTACTTTCACAACGCATTTTATTTTTCAAAACTTCAAAAAAAAAGTTATATAACTACTTTCTTCAAAAAGTTATGAAATGTACATGTGAAAAAATAATATTTGATTCTCTGTATCCATACCCTTTATGGTTTGTTCTTACAAGAATACAAATAAATCATTTGTGTGATTACAAATATTACAATGCTCGA
Source organism: Arrhopalites spinosus (assembly GCA_034700945.1). Lineage (NCBI taxonomy): Eukaryota > Metazoa > Arthropoda > Collembola > Symphypleona > Arrhopalitidae > Arrhopalites > Arrhopalites spinosus. Next base: position 16,396 of record JAQIVZ010001904.1, read on the forward strand.
CAATCTTGCTGTTGAAGAACAAAAAAATGCTTGTGCTTTATTATTAATTTAAAATCCATAAATTAATTAATTAAATTGTACTTTTTGTAACAGTTACTATACTAAAGTGAGGAAGTCATTCTAATTTATAGAGAAGAAAAACAGATTATTTTCTACAACTACAAGACTCATAGTCCAAGCCTGCTATGGACTAAATAGGAAAATGAGTAGTTTATTGGTGTAGTTTCTAAATGAGTATTCTTGTAAATCGAGTATATACTTTTCCCACTTCTCGGTATGTTTAGAGACAGAGCAAGATTGAAACAAAGATTCCAGCATCCTCAAAAATAGTCAACAAGATTGAAACATTTCATAATAAGTTTAACAAGTAATTAATTATTATTGCTCTTTTTATATATTTCCCTTGGAATGAGTTTTCACTTATTTGCCATTTCTTTTGTATCTTTCTCTCTCTCCCCCATTGTTTTCTACTTTTTTCTTTCCCATCTGTTGGTCCAGTCGGGCTTCTGACGCAATTCTTCAAGTGTAACTACAAGAAATGATTGAGAAAATTAATAGAGTGCTCGTTTCTACAAATGGAGTCAATTAGTCTGATTACTAACTTTCGAACCAACATTTTCCAAAGACACAAACTCGACCACAACAGTCAATATTTTCTCTGCAAGCCCCTTTTTCTCGACACTGAAAACAAATAATTTTGGGGAAGTAAATAATGACTAGAGTTAAGTATGTAAACTCATGGTACATAATGTTTTGTGACCAGGTGCACTAATTGATCCTTGTAAAATGTTTACCTTTGGCACCTTCCCTTTCCCATTGTCAGCACCAAGTGCACACATGGTAGCCAAGGCAAGAAGAATGAAACAAATTTGGAAAATGAATCTCATATTGTCCCTTGTATTTTCTCTCCCAAAACAACAAAAACTTTTATGCGCACAGTAAGATTTTCACTTTGAAGTACTGTTGATAGACGTTGTATGTAATCAATTAGTAACTGAGATGCAACTGAACTGAAGCAAGTGTCGACAACAAATGAGTCAAAATATTTGCACACAAACTACAAAGAGACCTAAGTAGTATTTTATATGGACTTTCTAGAAACTTGGTGTGGGCGTAAATTAATTAATGCAATCCAAGGCCAGGGATTTATCGTTTTTCGTTGAATTTCATCAAATCTCTCTGCTGTAGTACATCTGAAAGTAAAAGAGTGTAAATGCAAATTAATTAAATAGAGGAAGTTGTAAGCGGAAACGCCTAATCGCAAAAATGATTTTTTTGCACAGTCAAAAAAAAACATTGTGTTACTTAATCAAAACTAGACTCATATTCCACTGTGCAGAAAATAATCCTTTTGTCCTCGCTCCTCAAATTATCAAAAGATTAATCAATCAGTACGAGCTGTGTCGTTGAACTTGATGTATATAGCTAGCTACTTTCGTAAAAATTAAAACAAAATAATAATATTTACACAAGTCCAGAGCTGTTCTATATTCGTCATATGACATGACTTTTTTTGACAATAGTAATTTTTAAGTCTGCATTGTGTCTACCAAGCAAAATTCATTTTGCTGCCAAGAAAAATTCTACAACTTGTACAGTCTACAAATATTGCCCCTCTGATACAAAAGTACTGAAAATTATGCCATTTAACTCCACAGTTACTATTTTTTGCTCAATGTAATTAAAGGAGGAAACTGAGACATTTATTATGAGACCAGAGCCACAATATGTATTTAGTATTTAAATCTTCAGATCAATAAATGTCCATACAATTTATGTTAATACCTAATATCTTTATTTTTTTGTCACTGCAGTGTGTGACACATAAAATCTCCGACAAAGCAAAACTTAACTCATTATATTTCAGAAAGTCACATAATAATGAATACATTTAACAAATATTGAATAGATATTACATAGGTATCTAACGTGTTCAAAATGCATAATTAAACTCTTGTTTGTACGATTTTCTGTGGATGTTTTTGGCAGTTGATTATATAAATTTTTTTATAAAAAAAACACTTGATTAAACCAAAATGAATTAGATTTTCACAAAATCTAGTACACATTTACAATAGTTGGGAGAGTCAAAGAGAAGAAACATAAAACATTGATTTTTTTAAATTCGTCACAGAATATACACATAGGCATTACATTGAAATGTCACGAGCACTATAGCTCGGCACTAAATGAATCCTTACAATCATCATAAGACTTTATGCATGAGTTTAATTAGTACTCTACCTGTACAATTGAAAACATATAGCACACACATCTGTGCATGTATAATAATAATAATAATATTCAGAATTGACTGACATACTTTTAATTACAATATGCGTCAACTTTGTGGACACTAATAAAATCACTTTTGTGTAGCACTCATAGGGCTTGCATTGTTGTTATTTAGTCGTACTTGTTTTTTTGTTTTAGATTGTGTACTTTTACATTGACAAAAACATAACAGTTTTACTATATTTATATTTACATTGACAAGACTTTGCCTCTTTTGCCGAGAACAAAATGTAACCAAAAACGGAACAAGATCTGACTATTTTCTTTTTCATCAATTTCTTTACCAATAAATTCAAAGACTAATTTATTTCTTATACATGAAATGAAAGATTAAATGAAAGAATGTAAAGTGAAGGAAATGAAACAACATCAAAAAAAGGTTGTTCACAAATATGGTGGCAATGATAACATGCTTATAATGTAAAAATATTTGCTCATAAAAACATGAGATTAGTACTTATATACTTTAACTTAATAGAATCATTAGTCATTTACAATTTGTATACAAGGCTTGAATTAACTAACAAATACTCCTCAGCCTATTGATAATAAATTGAATAAAATAGCTTCGACAGAAATATGAAAGTACGACATACCGTTATAATAATTAATTAAAATTAATTATATTGTAAATTCCAAACAAGATTATCACTACTGTACAAGTTCGAATTACATATATTCACTACCAATTGTCTATAGCTACACTGACCATGTACATTAACATGGACTGAACAAATACTTTTTCTTAAAGATTAAATTTATATCGTTGAATATTTTACACTTAAGCTACATACATAAAAGTTCACCGGTGAACTGCTGACAACTTGATATCCTATTTTAATTTTAAACGCGTGTCACACACTGTGTGTGGTTAAACTTGTCTAACCTATTTTTTTGTCAAGTCATATGAATAATCTAATAATTATAAAGAATTGATTCTCAAGACGTATTGCTCTGAACAAATTGGTTTCACAATAACATTTCATTAATTTTAAAAATCTGTACTTATTAACTACCTTGTTTGTAGTATGATTAAAAACTAGCTCACTATCACAAACATACGGAGCACCATATATGAATACTAAAAACTCGAGTTAAAATAAAAATTTTTTCAAGGTCAGTTTTTCATACTCATATATACTATCCAAAATTGATTCAACCTTAAACTTGAACAATAAGACCCCCTAAATTTTAGTACGTACGTGTATCTTATAATACTATATAGTGTTGTGATCATCTTAACATGGGCACATGTTCATTTTTTCAATTGTCGTCTAATCATTTTACGTGAATAATCTTAAAGGCTGTCATGATGATGACGTGTATCATCATGGACAACCAGAATCATAGCCTTAAATAGCGTACTATTTTTACATTAAATATATGCATTTTTACAATTAATGTGGGTACTTTTTCAATAACATTGATAACATATATATTTTTGCGTAGTTTAAAAGAAACAGTAAGACGATAAAATTAAAATCTAAACCTTTGTGTTAATTATGGCTGTCCATGAGCCAGCTGGAGAATGCCACGATGAGTAAGAGAATCGCGAAGAGAGTTGAACAGTTGAAGTTGTTGCTCCGGTTTTAAGGTCAAAACCTGTATATTCAAAAAAATTACATTTTTGACATTAATGAAATGCTAATTGCAAGTAATTGCATATTGAATTGACAAGGGGAACACGGCCTGCCAGAAGCATTCAAATTTGTGCTAATGAATCTTTGGTCAAAATACATAAAGCTATAAGTTGACAAGCCGTACCCTGAACGCGTCAGTAAGTTATAAAGTTTGGAAAGTTTTATGCAAAATAGAAAATTCTTGTTTGAATTCACGTTAATTTTTCTTTACAGTTGTGTATACCTGTTGAAGCAATTTTTGCGGCGAAGCCGTGCGAATGAAACTCGTTATATATACGTTCACAAATGTTGCCATGAGAAATTGACAATCAAATCTGTCCAAGATGCCACCATGTCCAGGAATTATGTCGCCAAAATCCTAGAAATGGACACAATAATAATTAATGACAATTAAAGACTAAAAGTACATGACGACCACTTTGATTGTCTTGAGCGAACCATACTTTGATTTTAAAAGCGCGTTTGAATCCTGAAGCAAAGAATCCACCAAAAGGGCCAATAACACTGCTGAAAACTGACATGGATAAGGAATGTAGAACAAAAGGATAAACAGTCAGGTATGATTTGAGTCCAAAACTAAAAAACAAATAAAAAACATTAGATTATCAAATAAATCTCTTGAAACTTGGGTTAATAAAAACTTTGCTCGCTACTTACATTTGGCAAATATTGACTAGGAAACTGGGTAGACTGTAGTCTTGAGGTTGGAATAAGTACGAAGGTTCACATTCCAGCCCTAATGACATTTTGTCGATGGTCTCATTGTACTCAACTGGGCAAACAAAGAATGGATACTGACAAAAGACTAATGACATCTGAAATAAATAAAATATTATGATTGAGAACATAATCAAGTGTACGGTAGTATTAGTAGTAATTTTTTTTAAAAAGATGAATGGCATGTTCTTACCAAGACTCCAAATATGACAGTTGAGAAGCCACCACCAATGAATCCTTCCCAAGTTTTTTTCGGTGAGAGCTGAATCAATGGTGTTCGACCAAAGAAGAAGCCAAACATGTAAGCCATGACATCATTACAGACAATCATACTGACTGGAACGATGAACCATATCATGCCCTCAAAGATATTCTGAATTATGAGATAAGACTGCGTCACGACGATGAGAAGAGCCACATGAGTCCAAGCAAAGAGACTGAATTGTCTCATGTAGTATTTTTTGACGAGAGACAGAACGAACCAGACGAAACCGATAATGTAGAGGCAGAAGCTGATAAATCGATGATACGTAATAAGCCATCTTAAAACATCCGTCCGATTTACGAGAACTCCAAAATAATCGACAAGACTTTCACCGTAGAAAAAGTAATTTGATGTGATGAGAAAGTACCACGAAAGAGATCGAAACCAGGGAAGATTATGAACGCGGTACACGGCATACCCAATATTGATTATTTCAGCAAAACATTTGACTTGAACTGCAAGTGTCTGTAATAATTCAACAGAACAAAAAATAGAAGAATATTATACCCAACTTTCATACACATAATGGTACAAGTATGTAGATCCTAGGTAAGTAGTAAGTAAGTATATTGTACAGGGTGAGTATTAGTATTAGCAGCACATTTTTATGATGATATAATTTTGATTATAGTGCAAGAAGTCGCACAAGGAGTACACTAATAGGATAAAGACGTCAATAAATGTAACAACCAAGTCGTGTGCATTACATGGACTTGTGACCTTTGCAGTTTGTACATTGTATTCTACAAAATAAGTAAAACTTTGAAAATAAAAACTTACAACGACCATCAAAGCGAGGGGTCCCATATAAATTATGACACAGAAGGCTCCAATCATTAGCCATGTGAATATTCCTCTTATAACCCAATTTCTCCATCTGAAAAACATACAAATGAATACATTTTCATATTTAAATCTTGAAGAAAATTCACCAACATGAAGATGGTGATACAACAATATTTACTTGGTAGTATCCTTTTAATTATACAAACTCTTACCTATCAGAGAGACCACCTAGAGCAGATGAAAGAACTTCCGGAGTTTTGTCGGTCCCCTGTGGCATCTCCTTGGCCAACTTATCGACAAACTTTTCATCAGGGAGTCTCTCATCTTCAGATTCAGATTTTTCTGACCTTCCAGCCTCAGAATCAATTACCTAAAGAGAATGTCATGATTAATTTTCATGAATGTAATTAAAATTTAGAAATATTTAAAACAATTTTTTATCTTAAGTAAAATCAATTAAGATTTCTTAATCAAACTTACTGTGCCACTAGGACCACCATCATTTTCTAGTTTTCTACGACGTAAACCCTCAGCACCCGAATCCACGTCACTTCCAGATTCCATAATTTTTAATTTAAAGATCCAGAAAACACAGAGTAAAACCAAAAACACAACAGAAAACTTACAGAGTACATGATTTCGTGTGTCGCAGTCAAAGTTTATTTTTCAGCAACTGACATAAAAACAACACCACGAAAATGAAAACTCGTACATCCGTATGTATATGACGTGCAATCAAAGGCCCAATGTGTTTTATAAGGCCAATTCTTTGGTTCTTGCGCTCTCGCCGTGCATTAAATTTAAATGTTATTTTTTTAGTTTAACAGACTTTTCTATAATATCTATTTCGAGGTTAACCACACACGTGAGAGATCTTCTTGAACAACATGGCTGAAACACAAGGCAAAGTAAGTATTTCCCTCTAAATGTCCTTTACCTACAACAATTAAGTCATTTTTAAAAAAATCTTAAAGGGTAACCGGTACAGTGCAACTATTACATAACACTCAAATGTACATTATTATTACAGGTCATTAAATGCCAAGCCGCAGTGGCATGTAAGTTCATAAATTATTATTATGCAATAGCACTTATGTCATTTAAAACTAAGATGTGTGAACGAATTTTTTCAATATTGAACATAGATTGACAATCCATGAGACTATGAATGTTTATAAATTTCCTTATTACAGGGGAGGCAGGTAAACCATTGTCGATTGAAGAAGTTGAAGTCGCACCTCCAAGAGCTGGAGAAGTCCGAGTCAAAATCTTAGCGACGGGTGTTTGTCATACCGATGCCTACACGCTTGGTGGTTCTGACCCGGAAGGTCTATTTCCATGTGTTCTTGTAAGTCTCCCTACACTATTCATATGTGACATGTGTTAATGACGAGTCCTTATTATTTCATTGTTTTTATTCAAAGGGTCACGAGGGTGGTGGGATTGTTGAGAGTGTTGGAGAAGGAGTTACATCGGTTCAAAAGGGAGACCATGTTATTCCATTGTACATTCCACAATGCTATGAATGCAAATTTTGCAAATCACCCAAAACTAATCTGTGTGGAAAGATTCGTTTGACACAAGGAAAGGGTGTCATGCCGGATGGAACGTCAAGATTTACTTGCAACGGTAAAACTCTCTACCACTTCATGGGATGCTCTTCTTTCTCCGAGTACACGGTGGTTGCTGAAGTCTCTGTGGCTAAGGTCACCAATGATGCCCCCCTTGACAAAGTCTGTCTCCTTGGATGTGGCATTTCTACAGGGTATGGAGCTGCTTTGAATACGGCTAAAGTGGACCAGGGGTCAACTGTCGCAATTTGGGGATTGGGTTGTGGTAAAATACATACTTTTAATGGTTTACTCAAGTCTTACTATACCACGAAATGATTTGTGATTATTACATAATGTTCTTTTAACAATTTTAGTTGGTCTTGCTGTTGCAATGGGAGGTGAGTTTTTGAATCCCTTTCTATTATTTATGGATTTTAGATTAATTTTATTTTAGATGTAGGTATTTTTATAGTAATTTTTTGCTTTTTTAGCCAAACAAGCTGGAGCAAGTAGAATTATTGGAGTTGATATTAATCCAGACAAGTTTGTAAGTTTATTGTTAATTTTGTATGCTTTTGTGAACTGTGTATGAAATTAAAATTAAAGTATATATCCATTGTTCCTTGTACAGGAAGTGGCCAAAAAGTTTGGATGCACCGAATTTGTGAATCCAAAGGAACTGACCAAGTCTATCCAAGACACTCTAATTGAAATGACTGATGGAGGATTAGACTACACTTTTGTACGTATACAAATACGAAAATTGTTGTTGATTGTTCTTATGCGTGGAACTAATATTACTTATTGTCTTTTAATTGTAGGAATGCATTGGTAATGTGGGAACAATGGTAAGTTTACAATGCTGAAATGTTTTCAAATAATTTTTTCCCATGTATTTATATGCTAAACTTGATGTGGAATTATTATTTTATTTATGCAGAGAGCAGCTCTGGAGTCGTGCCATAAAGGTATATTTGTACGATATGCTTGATAATTATTGACCTACACTATTCTTATTCTACCATTAAATATTTATGCATAAATATTTATACAAACCTTCGTTACACTTTCAATAGGGTGGGGTAAATCAGTCATCATTGGGGTAGCAGCTAGTGGCCAAGAAATATCTACTCGACCATTCCAGTTAGTTACGGGTAGAACTTGGGCTGGTAGTGCCTTTGGAGGATGGAAAAGTCGAGACTCCATTCCTAAGCTTGTTCAACAATAGTAAGTCACTTGTTCAATCCTTTTTAGCTCAATCTGAAATTTATACGTTGTGAATACATAATTAATCTTTTTATTTTGTATTCATTTATAAAAGTTTGGAGGGCAAAGTTATGGTGAATGAATTTGTTACTGGAGATCTTCCACTTCCGAAAATAAATGATGCATTTGACCTTATGCACGAAGGGAAAAGGTATGTTTTGCTAAAATAACATTTAAATACTTTTCTACAGTGTTTTGTTATGTAAATGTGTATCTTATGAAAATAATTCCTACATCTTTTCTAACTTTTTAGCATCCGAACCGTGATTCATTTCTAAGTGCCTTATGGATGGATCACCATGTGATGGACACATAAATGATCAAAAAAAACTCGGCCTACCTGATATATGAACTAATATGAAGAGATTATTACTTTTCTTGCGTCTGTTCTATAAAATTCTTCCATCTCTCTACAATCAGTCTACCATTAATTTAAAAAACTAATGTACTATTTTCTTGGAGATACTCTACATGAAATAATTTTAAAAATTGTTGTTTTCTCTAAACTTGAATAAATGAATATATCAAAAAATGAGTTAATGAACTAAAGTCTAAGAAAATGACTCGTGCCATGAATTTAAATCAATGCATCACTACAAAATACACAACATTGTATAGAGTGTCTCACAATCTTGATTTAATTCGCATTACGAATGCAAGTATTTTTATGTACTCATAAATTGTAATTCAATTATTTTTTTTATGTAATCCAAAAGTACTTGAATAGCAAACTTTCAAAATTAGAAAAAAATTTCTGGAAAAAACGAGAAAAATATAAACGATATTAAGTAGTAGAGCTTCGATTATGCTACATATAAATACTTGTGGCTGTTTGCAAAAAACTTGATGCTTAACACTTTACTTCACGCGTAAGCAAGGCTTATACATTTATGAGTTGTATCTGAAAGTATAAATAAAAAAGACAATTAGTATCATGATTTTGCAAGTATACATACAAAACACAAATTAGTCACACGATTATGAAATAAAATACGGGTTAAAATGGATTAATTATAATTATTTAAACTCACATGAACCAAAGGAAAAAAACAAGCTTAAGCTTCATCAGCATCAGCCTCGGCTTCCTCATCAAAGTCACCTTCCTCATCGGCAGTGGCTTCTTGGTATTGTTGATATTCAGACACCAAATCGTTCATGTTGGATTCGGCTTCAGTGAATTCCATCTCGTCCATACCCTCTCCGGTGTACCAATGCAAGAA
>JAQIVZ010001905.1:0-26129 GCA_034700945.1 Arrhopalites spinosus
CCCTTCGAAGATGTGAAATGAAGATTGGGTCAATGTACTTTATTGACAAGCCAATTCTCTTGACTGTCCTCCAAATAGTTTTTGAAACGACGATCAACTTCCTCATTGCCAATCCTTGACCTGACTATGACCTTGCAATGTTTTCGTACTTTTCACTTTTTTCGTGCAAAAAATATATTTTTTCCTCATATATCTCATATATGAGGGAAAGATTTGGATTGTTTTGTTTCGGATTGAAATTAAAAAAAATTAAAATTTCGGGAAGAACATGTTATCGACGAGTTGACCTATAGTTCCTCCATTTCGCTCAAATGAAACCGCTTTGATTTAGCAAAATAAAATTTTCATTGCAATTTGCATCTGCATTGGGCGGGAGTTCCGCCATTCAAATGACGGATCTATATATATAGGTCAATTTTAAAAAAAATTGTTTCAATCCGAAAAAAGCAATCCAAAATGCGTCCATGGCTTTACTGACGATTTTTATTACAAGTTCAGGATAAAAGTGGAAAATGTACAAAATGGAGTATATTGAAGAATGTAAGTTTGCCATTTAATTTATTAAGTCAGCTCTCAGGGTTCAAATTAATTGAGGTATAAATTGGAGTTAAAAAATAAAGTGACGGCTATTCTAGGCAATTTCGTTGCGACACTAAGACACTATGCATGACTTATCGTTAGTTTTCATTATTTTTCACCTTGTTCAATTTTCACTGAGGGTACAATTTCACGTCAGAACTAATTTGGTGTTTAAATTATGCATGAAGAGTTCAACGATTATTTTTAAAATTTTGAAAATGAGAACTCAACTACTTAAGTCGTTAAATCGTTCAATTGGACGATTTTGGATAGAAGCCATGAAAATTAAAATTGTTCCTGGGTTATTTAATGTTCATTTAAAATAATTACTTGGTAAATTGATGGTTTCAATAAATACAGGGCAGAAGGGCCAAAGGGCAGGGGCTAATCCCCTTCTGCCCAGCTTATAACGGGTAGAGAATAAAAATGGAGACAAAGTTCAAATCTATACTATGACCGTCATATCCACCAAAATTTGTCCAAAATTTTAAATCTAACCCATGGGCCAGACCAATTTGGCGACATTACATTCCACTCTCCCGTCCACAATTTTTATTCAAGGATTTTTAATTTAAATTAAATTTTTTGGTTCGACATCAATACTTCATGCTATAATAAAATTTATTATCCCAAATTGTATTCATTATTGTCTAAATCATGTCTAGTCATGAAATTAATAATTAAAAAGATTTACAAAACCAAGAAAAATTTAGAAAGCTGTATACATGAATATATACAACATTTTTATGATTTAACGATATCACAAAACCATAGGACCTACTCAAGCTATTTTTTGAATTGTTTATAAAATGAAAAGTGGCTCACACAAGGTTTGTTTTAGTGGTCATGGTCATTGCCGTTGAAATAAATTAAAAAGGGAAGATGGAGGAAATGCAAAATTCATTGTGGCAAAAAAAAAAGATGGTTGTTCATCTTCATGGTTGTAATTGCATTATTTTGCATGGAGAAGGGGTGCAAGAAGCCACTGTACCATTGACTCCCCTCCCCCTCTCTCAAGTAAATCTTCTTTAATCTGACATCGGTCAACTTCATCCTCCACAACGACCACTTGACGTTGATCTAAAAAAAGGGGTCATGAGTGCACCCGTGCAGTTCTTTTTGTTGAGCATTTCCGCCACGTGCCTATAAAATTATATCATGCTATGCATTGCGCTTCAACAAAGGGCTCCCATGGGTGTCCAACCGTAGGGAAACATTTGCAAATCTATCAACGATTTGATAATTTCTTTCACCTTTAAAACTAAATTAAAATCTGACCTTAATTTTAGTTCAACTTTCTTCCTCCCTTCTCATCTCCCCCGTCCATTTATGCCACGGCTACTACAAAATGGAAAAAGTTTTTTTTTTGCAAGTGCCACTATAACTTTTACCAGTTGCAAATTTATTGACTCAATTTTATCATTATCATTATTTTGTAAAATTACTTTTTTTAGAATTGTTGAATTTAAAAAAAATAATTTTTCTGCAATTATTGCAGTTTTAATCAATTTATGCAAAAGTTTACAATGTGAAAAATTGTAAATTTTGAAATGAAAATAGCTTGACGGGGAATTGTAAATTTTGTATCAGCTCAAAACATTTAAATTTGTAATGACCATCATCATAATTATCCAGCAATTTTTTGCTATGATAAAAATATTTTCAATTGACCTTTTAATGGGGGGAAATTTATTAATTAAATGAATTAAAAAATAATGTTACATTAAATTGTGGCCGGCCCTGAGTATTTAAAAAAGTTTTTTTTTGTGGTGGTGGTGGATTGACGTCATAGAATAAAATACATAAATGGAACATACACAGAACATAGAACAAGAGTTAGCACAGATAAATGAGTTTTATCTGATGCATGGCGAATCCTTCCGGTGATAATTGCCACCCTCCCATCTCACATGGTGCACGTCATCCCATTTTGATGTGACTGTGAATTACACCGACCCACCCAAAATATTTTTTCCTTGTACCCCTACCTAAATTTGTAGGAGCTTCTCAGTAAAACGAATTACGGTTCTGGTCCACAATCTCCCTCACGTTAATCTTTTACCTGTCAAAAAAGTTTGACGCTTAATATTTCTTCTACTCCCCCAACCATGCCCTGTTTATGTGGGGTCAGGGTACTTTTAATTAATTTTATGCCTCCTCTTCAAAATGGCCATGACCCTCACTCTCGACTCTCCTTCTTATTGCACTAGTCACCCAAAATAGTCACCCCACTGTAGGAACCCTCTCGTGTTTTAAAAAATCCCGCTCATTTTTTAAACCACTGATTTCATAATGGGCTGGTCCAGTCAATTCTGGGTACACTTTGCCCGCCAGAATGTGTCTTTTTTAATTTTATTTATTTTACCATTCAATTATTTGTATCGTCTCTACCTCGACATTGTCAATCTACCCATTTTTGCCCCCCGATTTGGGGATGAGGTCACCCACTTGAAAAAACGGGACAAGGTTCAAGCTCAAGTCAAAAAATGGGGGAGGGAGGGTCGGATTAAGCCCATGTGTACAGGGCGACCCAAAACTCATTCTGCTATGTATAGACTACCCAATTACAGGGATACTTTGACCCGGATTGACGTGGGGAATTTAAATCAAATTATTAGTATTGATGAACAACGAAAAGTGAGTTTTAATTAATTTTATTTAAATTACATTTAATTTAATTTTAATTAATTCTTTTTAGGTCATCAAAGTTGAGCCAGGAGTGTGTATGGGGGACTTGACTCAATTTTTAATTCCCATGGGGTGGATCATCCCAATTGTTCCTGAATTAGAGACTTTGACAGTTGGTACGATTTCAAATTCAAATTTTGGCGGGTTTTTTAAATAATTTAAAAATTTCCCGGGTTATTTTGAAGGGGGTCTCATTATGGGAGGGGGACTTCAAGCATCATCTCACAATTATGGACTCTTTCACCGTACTTGTGTTTCTTACGAAATGGTCATGTCAAGTGGGGAGGTCATCGTTTGTTCAAAGGTGACTTTCTGACCTTTAAAAAATTAATTAACTATTAACTAGCTAATAATTTAATTTTAATTCCAGGACTCACATTCCGACTTATTTCACGCAATTCCAGTTTCGTTTGGAACTCTCGGATTCCTCACGGCTGTGGAGTTGCAAATAATTGAAGCCAAAAAGTAATCCAAAATTAATTTTAATTTAATTAAATATTCTAACAATTTAAATTTAACTCAGATACGTCAAATTGGAATATCACCCCGCCCACTCCTTCAAAGAGGGGCTGGACTTATTCGACAAGTTTGCTAATCAAGGCCCCGCCTATGAATTCGTGGACGCCATCATTTTCACTAAAAATAAATGGGTGGTCATGACGGGGAACATGACGGACGTCATTCCGCGGCCAAGAAAAGTATTTAAATTACAATTAAAATTTTGACCCCATTTTAATTAATTTTCTCTCAGGTTAACAGGATAGGAAAGTGGTATGCCCCGTGGTTTTACAAGGAAGTCGAAAAATGTTTGACAAATGGCTACAGCTACGATTACGTCCCATTGGCTGAGTATTATCATCGATACACGCGCTGTACTTTCTGGATGGCCAGTACGGCCTTTCCTATTGGCAGTAGCGCAATTATGCGCTACCTTCTTGGATGGATCCTCCCCATTAACCCCGCCTTTTTCAAGGCGTCCCTCCCCGTCGAGGCTGTCACGGACATGATGATGGTCCAGGACTATTTAGTTCCTCGTCCCGCCGTCTCTAAAATTATAACTGAGATTGAGCGCCAAACGGGGGTAAACTGAAAACTGCCACTTCATTTGAAATTGTAATTAATTTTTTATTGAAAATTTTAATTTTTTAGATGTACCCGCTTTGGCTATGTCCCGTTTGGTCCGGGCCGAGTACTGAAAATTTTTATAATTTTAGTCGAGAGGGAGATGGCCTCTATTATGAAATTGGCCTTTATCACATGTCCACTGACCCCCAACTAAATATACAACAAGCCACTCAGAAATTGGAGGCGCTTGCTTTGAAATTTAAAGGGTATTTACTATTTACAGCATTATTTCCATTGTTTTGGTAAATAAATTGAATTTTACAGGGGCAAGGGATTCTATGCGGATACGTACATGACCGAGGGAGAAATCAGGCAAGTTTGTGACCTGACCTTGTATGAAAACGTCCGAAAGAAATACCACGCGGAGGACGCCTTCCCCCATTTGTTAACTAAGATCTCCATTAAAGCCAGAAATGAAGGATTATAATAAATAAATATTGATATGAAAAATGTATCAAATGCGGACATATTTTTTTGCACACGAATTGCATATCGAAATTAATTAAGTTTATTTTATTTAAATAATTTTTATTTCGCATAATTTAAATAAACTGTTTTTAGAAAGCGGAGCTTCCCTTATGTATTCGCTCTGTCTGTCCGTCACACTTTTGTTGCCACGGAAATATATTAAAATTTATTTTTGCACAAGAAAATTAAAATTGGTTCAAACTTCGGGCTCACTTGTACCCATGGCATTTCATTTAATTGTCTTTCAACTTAGAAAATGATTTAATTGCCAAAAATGATATAATCATGTAATGATCTATACAATGTGCACTTAGAATTTATTGCGTTCACATTTTTTGGACATTTGGTCAACCAGAATTTGTATGACATTGGTCACTCCACTCCTTTCTCGTTCAAAAGACTTTCTGACCGAGAAGACAATGTCAGATCAAAATGGGAGGTACCTCAATGGACAGATAAACTCTTCGCCTTTCTTTTGAGTGGTGAAAAATTTGGGCATAAATTTATCAATCCAGCTAAATAAATAGTCTTCCGGCTAAATCGATTATTTGCCAGCTAAATAAGTAGTGTTCCGGCTAAATAGATAATTCGCTAGCTAAATCGTTTATTTGCCGGCTAAATGGATTACTTGCTAGCTAAATCGATTATTGGCCAGCTACATAAATTAACTGATAGCAAAATAGATTAATTGTCAGTAAAATAACTTAATTGTCAGTGGTGTGAATTAATTGCGTCATACTAAAATAATTTCAGAAAGCTCGATTTGGATAAATTATGCAGCCCATAAACTTCATCAAGTTCATAAAATAGAATAATTTAAAAAATAATTACAATGGTCCGAATGTACGCCAAAAATCAAAATCAAATTATTTAATTAATTTTAAAGTAAAACTTGTTCGCCGCTACAACAATAAAGCAAATCTTTTTATGATTGTTTTTAATCATGTTTCAGTGAAAAAAATATTATTCAGGCTGTCGAACTAAGGCAGCCTTGGCCAATGATGTTCATTACATTCTTGGGCATGGGAAGGCACAGTATCATTAACACTAGGAAATCCATTAGCTTAGAAACGTGACTTTGAGGCAAGGGGTGTTTCAAGGGTAGTCATTTTTTGTAAATCAGTAATGGAACCGCCATCTTTGGCCGTACTTATGGCGAAAACCATTTGGGGACTAGATGGAAACGTATTGGCCAGCAGTGGTCTTTTCAATGAAGTGAATCGACTCACAATGGAGACTTTGGGAAATATTGGGATGTTCTCCAAGGGACCATTAAGGAATGAGTATTTCTTGCTATTGACATGTACAGCAGGGTGGGTATCACTTGGATTTTTTGTGGTACTGGCATCAGAAATTTGATGGTTCTCTTGTACATTTTTTATCTCAAGGTGCATACTAATTTTGTCCCTTGAACGGAGTAGTCTTTTAGTCTGAATAACGGGAATGGTGTCAACTTGTGTTGCATTTGAACCCCCCCCCCCCTAACTGACGAAGATGATGGAACGGAAGTGGCGTTTTTCGGTGCACTGACTTTGGATTCCAATTTTATCAAGTAGTAATTCACTGCAGAATGTGGAACATTAAGGTGACTCAGTTCTGTGACAACTGTTCGTCTGGCAGCTTTGTATTGCCATTCCATCGTCACAAGGTCCTCTATGTACTTTTTCTTTTCGCTTTCACTCAGACTTTCATATTTAGTCATTTTGGTACCCACTTTTTTGGTGTTTAATAGACGAAGTTTTTTTTCATTTAAAAAATAATCCATAATTTGGAACTATTCTTGGTCATTAGAGGCATTTAAACCATAACTTTCTATTATTTTTTTCACAGTGTCCACTAAGGCGGGTAAAAGGGTGACACGAGAATCTTTTCTTTTTTTTGGAGCCTTTGGATTTTGGATCATTTTTATGAACTATCCCATCACCTACTGGCTGAAAACCGGTTCTGTCTATTTCCATAGACACGTGGTCTTCATTTGATTGGTGCCCTTTATGTGGCGACACGCCTCCTGACGCCATTTTGATACTGTGGATGCACAAGGATGAGTCTGTCTTGTTTTGAGCTGGCTCAATTTTTAAAATCTTCGTGACCAACAAAGGAATTCGATCAATCTGCCATATTCTACCAGTCGATGCCAAAATTTTGTTTCTGTCAAAAAATATTAAATTGAGTACGTAAAGAAATGGTAATTTGTATTTTTATTGATTTCAATTTAAAGTGATATCGACACACACACACACAACATAATTGACCGTTATTAACTCAGATTCAATTTTTACAATTATTCAATTTATTGATGGATAACAAAATTCATTCAAGAATCACAAGTTCAATTTCTGCCCTCCTTTTTTGAATCTCAGCTGCCTTTTTTGCTTTCTTGTTTGCTCGTTGTCTCATTCTTCGTTCACTAGGTTTACGAATTGTAGTCTGTAGTCTTATTGTCTCTCGCAGCTTTTTTTCCTCAGCTGCAGCCATTATAGCTCGTGCCTTCCATTTTCACCCATAAACAACGAGCTCATTATTTCGCGACATCATTTTTATGTCAAAATCGGTCACCTATCATTTAATAGTCAAATGAACAGACATTAAAAAACAGTCACAATAAAACAATTTTTTTCACTGGGAGTAACCAATTCTTTATTATTACTTTTTTACTTGAGTGTCTATGTCAACTCCATTTCTCAATTTTCCAAATGCGTCTTTCTCTGAATCAGTCATCTCCCAAGTACATTCAAGCTCATGATGCTTGGTGTGAGTTGAGGAACTGGGTTCCTACGTCAAACAAAAAAAAAACGTCTTAAATTAATCAAAAAATAAACTTTTATTCTTATTAAAATTGACAATCAAAATTTGGTGAAAATCCCTAAAAACTCAATTTCAAAAGTATTGGTTTTTGTATAAAAAGAAATGACGTGCAAAGCAGCTGCGTATAAAAAATAAATTTTGTTGAAATATATTTCGGGGTCACATTTTTAAAAAAACAACGGCAAGGATTTTGTGTGTGTGTCGGACAAAGTCATCAACAACACAATACTAACTAGCGGATGTGAGTCAACGCTATGTTAGTAACTAGCGAATTAAAATAATTCAAAAAAACACTATCTGTATTTTTAATTTTTTCATATTTATAATTGTATAAAAATTAACCATGAAAATAAAAAAAATTGGGAAATGATTCAGTACTGATTGAGTAACTAAACCAAAATTTTAAATTTTAAAATAATTTTGTATTATTCAAATAAAATTACCATTGTCTGATACTCCAAAAAGTAGCTCCACAAACGATTCGAATAATTTATTTTCAAAATTACAATGTGACACATCCGTCCCGTCAAGCTCCAATTCCAAAAATGAAACAAAAAGACGCTACTTGATGACTCAGAACACACATAAAGAAGGATTAGCTTCTTGCCCTTAAGTACATAGGGTACATGCCCTTTGCTAAAGCTGTCTTTCCTTACAAAGGATCACTGAGTTGTCCGTTGCGACTTACCTTTTTTAAAACAAGGTGACACTCATGAGTCATCACCTATGATTTATCTAACCAAATGTGTTCATGAGGTCAACTTGGTCTTTAACTTTTTAAATATTTTCGTTAAAATGTCCATTTTTTGAACTTTGGAGCCGTTTGACATGACCTTCCCCCCCCTCCGAATGACATGAGAGTTAGCAATTCTGAAAGCCCGTAAAAAATGGGACATTTCATTATGAAAATATTTTTGGGAGGTTGACATGGGGTCATCCTGGTCTTTAGCTTTTTAAATATTTTCACCCAAACATTCAACTTTGTCGACTTTGGTCCCATTTAACATGACCTTCCCCGGGTTGAAATGTCAAGTGAAGTACATCATTGAAAAGCCCGTGAAATTCTGGTTATTTATATATGAAATTATTTTAGGGAGGTTGAGGGCAACTAATTTAAAATTTAATTGTGATCAAATGAGTGTGTATTGTGTATGGAGTTTTACGGTATGGGCGGAGCTAAACCCCCCCTCATTTATATCATGGTTTTGATATGACGGAAATCAAATTGGTGTTTTTGTGTCAAGTCAAGATTTTGACGTAAAAACCTTGTTTTGCCACTGCGTCCTGACCTATGCTTTTGTCGCAGACTTTTGCATATGACACTAACTTGACCCAAATTTGACCCTCTTTCTTGCACATGATGCCTTTTTTACCCACACCCCCTAAAATGTGTCTCCAACTTTGCTTTTTTGTCAGAAGTATGAGTGTTGACGTTACAACTTAATTGTAGGCGGCTTGACTTGTGCTACGGTCACATCTTGGTCCCACGATATGACCCAACTCCTAATTTAGTAGCATCTATCCCTAAATAACTAAAAAATATTTGGTGGCTCCGCTTCCTCTAATCGTACACTGCTGTACGGGCCTTGTTATTTACTTCCGTACTTTTGTGCTCAATCTTTTCTGACATTATTCCACGCGTGACCCACATGATGAAATAATACCAATTGACGTTAAATTTCTTTGAATGTGACGAGAAGGCTAGCCATTTTAGTGGCTATAAAATCAAGAAAATTGAGGGTAGACGCCCTCTCGAGGGTGTGAAATTCACCTACTTTGATACCCAGACACCCCATCGACTTCATTGTGACCCTCACAAATTTTTTTGACCCTGGAAATGACAATCGCTGGGCTGCTACCAAAGCCTCATTATTGAGACGAGACATTTCCCCAGGAATTTGAAATGCGCGGTCATAGGTAAATGTAAAGTCAAACACACCACCACAGGCTAAAAAAAGTCCGAAATAGGCTAGAATCCCTTTCGAATTCCAACCCCTCACTCCATAAAAGAGTCCAAAGATGGCGCATGCCATGCTACTATTCTTCAAGAGGAAAATGAGTAGTGCATTCGTTTCATTAAAAAGTTTAATAAAAAGCGCCAATTTTCGAAATTCCCCACCAAATTCCAAAAGTATTGCAAAGACCATCCGAGGTGTTGCAGGACTTGTTGTATTTCTAGTAAAAGTTTTGATAAATTGGATTCGATTAATTTACTTTCAATTATAGTTTTGATTACAATTTCAAAAGGGACAATTAAAAACACTCAATGAAATTATTTAAATTGTAATAATGAAATAATTAACTCACCGTAAAAGAATTTTCAGTTCCTCCAGCTTTTGGTTACATCGCTCAATAAACAATAATTGATGAAGTAGAACAAACACAATTATGACAAAAGAGACCATAATTAAATTTAGGTTGACAATAAAAACAATAAAAAGTGACCCTGTTGACCTCTGATGTTCAAGTAAGAGAGAATACAGCCAATGACGTTGTGACGTGTCCACCAGAACAAGCGCCGAAAATATTCCGACTGAGGGCATCATCAATGAGAATATATAACGAGTGTACAATTCTTGAAGAGAATATTTCCGCAATGGCCGCTTCTCTGTCTGTCCTGTTTTCATAAGTCATGTCAAAGGTCACTTAATTTTTTTACAGCTATGATCGACCCGTACAAAAATATGTCCCAGGAATCAAACAGATTTGGTTTTTTGATGACCTGCATAATCTTGGGACTAATTTTTGTAAGATTTTTTATAAATGGTGTACCTGGTGATGAGAAGTTGTCGTTGAAGATGGCTAAGGTGATTTGGGAATTGGATAAAAATACTTTTGAATAAAACAAGATAGCGTATAAGAATACAATCAGGTAAAAAATGTTCAAGGGGAGATGGTGAGGGTTGAAATATTTTTCTATCAAGAGGGACTCTCCCAATCTATAGACCACGTGGATGTAATTTAAACGGAGAAGCGGGAGAATAAAAAATTCCCATACTCGTCTCCTCCATTTAGAGGTTTCCTCAATCCTCCCCAGATGACGGTGGACTCGAATGGGAAGGAAATTTAAAAAGGCCGCCACTTCTAAGCACACAAAATTTTGCCTGTTCTCCTTTTTGGTCAACATTGTGAAAGGAAATGGGAATTTGTAATAGAATTTGGGGTTTAATTTAATTTATTAAAATTAAAAGTTCTGATTGGTTTTACTTTTACTTTAATTGGCCAGTTAAAAAAATATTTAGCAGAGTTCATATACTCCACGCAATTTGACGTACCTAATTTTCATGTCTTCCAACTTGAAACTCTCAACAAGGAAATTAAATGTAATACAGTGGAAATTAATTTTAATTGAGAAATGGAATAGAAAAACTGACTTTGTATATTTTTCAGGTTAGATAAAAGACTCAAAATTTATATTAATGTTTTAATTAAATTAATTGTACTTGTACCCTACTTGACTATACTGTATCTTGTCAATGAGAACGCGGAACGCGGCATTTATTCAAACAACATTTTGGGGGTACTAGTTAAGTTTTGAAATTATCATTCTTTTTTTCCGTTTAATTGAGTTGTGTCATGAGACAACATAGTAAAAGGTATATACTGTCCTCTGTTATGATTTGATAAAATTAATGGCCACGACCATTAAGCAAATATGAAATAATTCAATAAAACCTGCGTCATTTTTGGGCTTATTTGCTAGGACGTAGAGCGTCATAACATTATGAAGCAAGATAACTTTGATGGACAAGAATTAAATGTAAAGCTCAAAATGATGCGACAAAATCAAAGCAGATGGGTCATGCATGATATGAGTGTTCCAAATGATCTAAATGGTAATATGTGGACCGTTTTCAATCTTTGAATGTGACGAGAAGCGTGGCCAGTTTGTTGGTCACAAAATCCAAGAAATGGAGGGTCGAGGCTCTCTTGAGTGTGGGAAAATCGCCCACTTTGATACCCAAACACCCCTTCGATTTCATTTTCACCCATTTCTTTGACCCTGGAAATGACAATCTCTGGGCTGCCACGTTGGCCTCATAATTGAGGAGGGCTGTATAGCTCTAGGAATAACTAAAATGTAAAGTTCCCAACTTTTTTTCATCAATTTCATCAAAATCAAATTCCCGCACAGCCCGCCACTCCTTTTTCTGCTTGGGGGATGGGCAGAGTGTTGTGCAAAAGTTGGGAACTTTACATTTTAGTTATTCCTAGAGCTATACAGCCCTCCTCAATTATGAGGCCAACGTGGCAGCCCAGAGATTGTCATTTCCAGGGTCAAAGAAATGGGTGAAAATGAAATCGAAGGGGTGTTTGGGTATCAAAGTGGGCGATTTTCCCACACTCAAGAGAGCCTCGACCCTCCATTTCTTGGATTTTGTGACCAACAAACTGGCCACGCTTCTCGTCACATTCAAAGATTGAAAACGGTCCACATATTACCATTTAGATCATTTGGCACACTCATATCATGCATGACCCATCTGCTTTGATTTTGTCGCGTCATTTTGAGCTTTACATTTAATTCTTGTCCATCAAAGTTATCTTGCTTCATAATGTTATGACACTCATCACTTTGAATTTAAATATATTTAATTTTAAAATGTTTTCTATACATTTTGTATTGAATTGATTCATTCTACTATTTTGGTAATTTTTCAATTCAAATTAAGCGTCGTGTATTTTTTTTCTTTTGTGAATATAAAATTATGCTTTTGTCAAGTGCAAAGTGATAAAAGTGATTTTCTTTGTACATCGTCTCTATTGTGATTTTTTTAAATAATAAAAACAGTCATAATTTTTTACATCAACTCTCACCTTGTCTGTCTTTGAGCAATTTTTTCAATTAGTTAAATAAATACGGCAAAGTTTTAAATTGTGTTTTGAGGACCTAAAATTAAAATAGTGCAAAATTAAAATGTTGCCACGTAAAATTAAAATAGAATTAAAACATATTTTTTATTTATAGTCAATTTATATTGTATTTTTAGTTGACCCTGTGTTAGTCATAATGAACCCAGTTTTTTCATTGGAAGCCCTACAATTTTGTTCATGTAAACTATCTCCACACTTGATCATTTTAATTAAAAATACGCTAATTCTAGCTTACAAGACACAAACTGATTAAGCGCTAATTATCAATAAATTGTAATTACGATTCAGTTTTCATGATGAAATAAAATAATTTTTTTTCAAAATAAACTTTTCGCTTTTGTCTTTCGATATTTTTTCCGTAGGTAAAAGGCGACTTTCAACGAGAATACATGAATGGAGGCTTGGCTTCCTAAATATATTTATTGATTTTACAAGTTTTTGTTGTCTTTGTCACCACAAACACACTTTCCTCCACCTGGCCCTCCGAATTATTTTAACGACGCCAACTCAAATGAAAAGTGGGTACTCGTGCGGGAAAGTGCCTGTTGGTGCTTGTTGTAACCATGACAATATGAAGAGGATGCTATTTATAAAAGGCAAACTGTTTGGCTCCATCATTTCAAAAATAAACTTGTTTTTGTCTCATCAATAATTCAAAGTTAATAAAAAAAAGTCTGATTTGATTCTCAATACAATTTTAACAACTGATACAATTTTAATTGAACATTTCTGAGTTCTTTAAAAAAATGGTAATTATGGTCAAGATTCTCATTTTACTCCCATTCTTTTTTGATCACTGTGTGGCAATGGCCAAAAAGAACCTCGAGAATATTCCCGTGACAAACATGTCGACAATGTTGCAGAATGCGGGAATTGTCATTCACACCTACCAAACATTCCCGGAAGGAATCCTGGAAGACTTTCATGAAATGAAGACGCCCATCGTGACCTGCATAGACAACCTCAACTGTTCTCATTCACTGAAGAGTCATTTGACCATGCCAAAGGTCACGAGACACATTGATGGTTCCACTGTCTACCTTCTCTTTGACTTTTCCGAGAATGAGCAGAGTAAAATGTTGTCAAATTTCATGGGACACAACAGGAGGAAAGGTCAATTAAATATTCTGGATGACCTCATTATTACATTTTGCAAAAACGAAATCTGGATTAGCGCTGATGTCACGTGTTTTGCCCCTGTCAATATTTTACTGGCCTTGACAGACGTGACCAATTTCAAAATAAATCAACTGTCTATTATCCACTTGATTGTGATCAATTTAGAATCAAATTTACACGAAATTAAATTAATGGGGTGGGCCAGTAGCCTCATGGGTTTAAAAAAGATTTTTTTAAATAACAGAAAAAATCTTCATCTCGGTGATTTGTACTTCAAAGTAAACAACCCAACCTTACTAAATGACACGGGTCAATTTCGACACATACAAAATCACAAGGTTGATCATCTTGTTCCAATTTTGAAAATAGCGTATGAACTCTGGTACCATTTGAATATTACGTTGTACCCAAGAGCCTCGATGGTGAAACATGAAACCAAATATTGTTCCAGTGTCATTACAACTTGTTATGATTGCATCCACTTCACCAACCATCAACAACTTGACCTCATCGAGGTCTTTCATAGTTTTGAATATTCCATTATATGCCCCATGGGTCTTACAAACCAAAAATCCCCCCTCTCCTCCCTTCTCACGCCCTACCCTCCCTTGGTTTGGCTCCTCCTCTTCATGTCCATCCTGGCGGCTATTCTCTGTACAGTTGTTCGTTTCAGAAAAAAATGGGAGGGGCTCCTTCTCAACATTCTCGCCCCCCTCCTTTTCATGGCCCCTCCGAGGGGGCGGAGGCGCTGGTGGTTTTCGGTAGTTTGGATGATGGCGGGGTTTGTACTGGCCCAGTTTTACGTGGGGGAGTTGAAGAGCAATCAAACCGTTCCTGGGGTGGAGGAGGTCGACTACAAGGTCAATGATCTCATCGAGCAAGGTTACAAATTCACGGGTGCTCAGTTATTTGACAAATCAAGTCACGCGATTTTGGAAAGTATGAAAGATGCGGAAAGAAAGGATTTGATTTATCGAGTCGTGTCCAATTGGGTTGTGGTAAATGAGACGGCCAAAGAAGATAAACGTAAAATAGCCATTCTTTTGCGCCAAAGTTATACTTATTTTTACAAAATGTGGTTTAGAATAAAAAATAAACAAAATTATCAAATTCTCAAAGAAAATATTTGGCTCCTCCCAATCGTCCATGCCATGACTTTACCAAATGTTGACATTTTGGCAGAGCCAGTCCGAGCATTTCGTTCATCAGGACTCGGTGATTTTTGGATTAGAGTGTTCAGAAAATTTGAACTCAGTTCATATATTAGCGGGATTTTCAAGGTCCCGGAATCGCTTTGGGAAAGAATTTATGAAGAGGAAAAAATTGTAGAGAATTTGGAGACTTTGAGGACATTTCAAAATTCCCTCCTTATTTCCGCTCTCTACGTTCTTCTCATGGGATTGGCAGTCTGTTTGGGTTTTTTGGGGGTAGAAAAGTTTTGGAAGAATTTTAAAATATTTTTAAAATTATCTAATTACGGGAGAAGACAGTCCTACAGTCACGGTTAATTATTGTGAAATCCAATTAAATTAATTAACAATTTTTATTTTTATGACAAATCATTTTCTTGAAATGTAGTCAAAAGAAATCTCAAAAATAATTTGAATTCGAAACACAATTTTTTTTAATTTAAAAATAATTCACAAGAAGACTAAACCTTGGCTGAGTGCTATCCATACACTTTAACAGGCACGAAATTCATATTACCACCATACCAAGGAGCAATTTGATCCTTGGGACAATATTTCAACACATGAGGAATCCATTTTGATTTATTTGTTCCAAATACCTAAAAAGGAACAAAGTTAACTTTTAAACAATATTAAACATAGATTGTGGCCATTAGGCTTATTAACTTGAGAGATAAAAATTAATTCATTATTTCTGTACATACCAGAATTTTTTCAAATATAGCGCCAAAAACAGGACGAATAATATTGACCATTGTATGAGCCACAGAATTTGTATTGACGACAAGAGACAAATGTAAAGTCTTCAAAATTAATGGTTGTACTTCTGTCGCTAAATGTAGTAGGAATTTGGCGGCTAAAATAATTTTTAATTTAGTTAACACAATTTAATTAACCAAAATAATTAAAAACTTGACTAACTTGGTAAATGAGCTGATTGTACTACTTTGAATTGATCAAAATCCAATATTACAATATTATCCACTACTGGAAGCTCAGGGGTTGACCTTTCAGTATGATTAATTAATTTAATTAAATTAATATTTTAATAAATGAGTTTTTTAACTTACTTTGCGTCAATTATTTTTTGTACTCGATGAAATGCTTGTATGCAATACCTAAAACGAATTATTATTGTGGTTTAATGATTATGAGCAGTGAAATTCAAATTATATTGGCGCCAACAAACTTTTCAAACATTTCAAGACTTTCTGGACCCTCCTCAGCTACACTGCGAATGTCCCACTGTTAAAAAATATATTTAATTGTCAATTAAATTTTTTAATTAAATTAAGAATTCAATGGCAATCTATGTACCTTTCCTGCTTCAATGACAACAACTGAAAATAAATTAAACTTTAAAATATTTCAAACTTATAACATGAAAAATTAATTAGAATGTGCAATCCTCACTAGGCCGGTTGTCTTCATCGTAGCCTGGAAAAAGAGACAAAAAAGGGGTCAATGACTTTTGTAAAATTATTTTAATTCTAATTAAAACAAAATAAATTATTTTTACCAGAAAGATAATAAGGAAAAGCTTTCCGCATCTTTGGAGGAGCTTCCCACGTGTCCAAGTCCAAGTGAGTCCATTTCAACGTCTTTAAATTAATTTTAATTAAAATTATTATGTTTAGACACAAGTGTGAAAAAATATTTAAATAATAGGCACAAAAATAATTTACCTTATTGCTAGCTTGAGCTGCAAATATTTTTGTTAATATTGAAAAAATGGTCCATGTTAAAATTAAAGTTTTCATAATTAAAAATATCAATCAAACCAAAATCAGCAAAATTCTTTTCGTTAAGAAAAATCTTGAGAGAATAAAGTTTCGCGAAGTTAAATTAAAAAAAGAAAAGGTTTTGCCAATGAAAACCACTTTTTCTGCACAATTTCATTTGTTTTGCGCACAAGCTCCTGACCATAGACAAGACAGTCAATAAAATTCAAGTAAAAAAATTGACAAAGTAGGAAAAGGAACACAAAATTAACATTAAAGTTTGACCTTGAACGGAGTACGGACATGTTAATTGTAATGAAATTTTTACCTGGAATATTTAATTTGTGTGACAATTTAATTTAAAAAAAATTATTTTGATTATTTTAGCAAGCCCCAGAAAATAGACGGCAGGTGACTAATTGCAAGTTACAAAGAACCCACGCCACGTGGTCAAGAATTTTAACAGGATTTTCCCAAAAAATTCCATTTCTAGAACGGAACATCCCGCCCCTTGACCCATATGAGATGTCAATCAGCACAAAAGTGTCACCTGTTTTGAAAATGCTTTCCCCCGAATTCGGGCATTCTTCCAGTAGATTGTACAAACGAATTGCAAATTTGAGAATTTTTCAAGAGACTTTCCCCGGTTAAAATTTGTTAAAAAATGTCTGGTGAAAGTAATTCAAGAAAACCTGTAGAGATTTTCAAAACCCTTGATCTCAATAAAAGTTTTGAAAATGCAGAGCAAATATTTCAGCAAATAATTATTAAAAAATGTTCCAAAGGTCAGTTAAAATTATTGAATTTTCATTGTACAAAATTAAAAATGTCAAAAACTTGCTTAATTTTTCATTTTGTTTGACAATAGATGGCACAACTTTACAAAGAAGGCAAGATTTTATATTCCTCGGAGTACTCCTGGCCACATTATTTATATTGGTGTGTTACGGCCTCATTTGGTACATAAAGTTTCACCCGTGTCGACAAGGAGGGGTCAAATTGAAAAATAATAAATGTGGCCACGCTTAGGGATCAAGACAACATATGTGACTGCTATTTAGATGGTAGCGGTTGTCACCAAGGTCAAGCTTATACAATATGTAAAGTTATCAGAACTCAGAAGAGAGTCTTTTTGTATATTTAATGGATTTCAGAACCCAGTTAAAATAATTTAGAATCTTTTGATATGATTAAATTGTTAATTAACTTTAAATATTTTATATAATGACAATCAAACTCTCACAAGGCAAAAGAAGGACCAATTAAACAATCAAAATTATTTGTAAGTCTTAGTTTAACTAATCAAGTTTTTAGCTCCAATTTACATACCGTTATTCATTTTGGATCTAACTCTGCACTACGGGAGGATAATAAAGAGGTTGCATAAAAGTTAGAAAAAGAAATAAAAAAATCAGTTTTGAAGGATCGGGCCCTTGAGTGAGCATGTGTAGAAAAGGACCTCAGAGAGTCTACACATGCGCGATCAAGATCAAGCCTTCAAAACTGATTTTTTTTTCTTTTTCTAACTTTTATGCAACCTCTTTAATAATAATTTATTATTGTTGAATTAATTACATTTAAATATACAATTTACAAAATATGAATTTTCAAATACAAATATGACTTTGACTTTAACTCATATACTAAGTCATTATTTCTGTTCAAGTTAATTTCATAATAATTTAATCCATTTTTTTCTTTATATTTTGGCGGGAAACATAGACAGTACAAAATTGTCATCAAAAATTTTCAATGTCTTTTCCACACTTGACCCATCCTATGAAATATTCCCGCCAAACTTTGTTTAAAATTGGTGCTCATTTTCAAATAAATAAAAAAATTGGAAGCACTACTCACAAACTCCATTAAACTAAAAAGTCGATTAATTGGTTTGAAACATTGCGGGTAAAAATCACGTGACATTATGATGGCGTCTGTAATATTAAAAAGTCCTTTGGGAAATTCTGTAACTAAAAATAAAATTAGAATAAAAAGAAGCATTCGTGTTGTCTTCTCAAATTCTGTTTCATCCACCATTTTGTTGAAGTTGGCACCATGATTTGAAAGTGACTTGTCATGCGTTCGAAAATTAATTCTTGTTTTTCTTGCTTCAATCAATGAACGAATTAGGCCCAAACTGAGTACAGTCATGAGAAGGCATGGGCCAATTTTGACCAAAATTCTAAAAAAAATTATTTTTTTATAAAGGTCAAAGGTCACGTCAAGCTCAAAATGATGGGTTAATTTTACCCTTGAGTCCACGCATGAACTTTGTAGCCGAATTCTCCTTGATGATCCCACAGAGGGTGGTAGTCATCTTCAAAGTTCTCAAAATTGGTCTCATTTTCGTCTTGACCCCACTTGACCTTCTCAATTCTCCTATGGACTGTCTCTAAAGCGACCAAAATCCCCGCCCACAAAAAAGTGGCCGTAATGACCCACTTGGCTTTTCCAAAAGTACACCAACTTTTTATTTTGAGTGGGTAGAGTACACTCCAAAATCGCCAGATGGCGATGACTAAAGTCAAATAAATTGACCAATTGTGAAATAACTGTAATACAAATTAAAATAAATTAATATTTGCAAAAATAAATAATTAACTATTAATTGAATTACAATTTTACCCAAAATAAAATATCGTTAAATAAATTCTCCACTCTCAATTCAAAAAGTGAGCGGCCATCTTCATTTTGACTATGGCGAATCCAATAGAGGGACACTTGAATGACCATTCTAAAAACATGCAAAAAATCTGCCAATGCCAAGGCTGTCAAAATTAAATTGGTGGGGTTTTGCATGGACTTTTGTGTAAATACAATTATATTTAAAATATTAGTTATACAACCAACCACACAAATAATTAAAATTATACTCAAGTTGACCTTAGGGTCATTGAACGGAGCCCAAAAATTTGTCCAGTTTAGACCACAGTAGACATAAATTGATTCGTTTTTGTCAGCCATTTTGAAAATTCACTAGAATAATTATTTGCGATATTTAAATTGAATGGACTTAAAAAGAAAAGAAATTGGCGAATGTGGGTTAAATTGGGTGGAGTCACAATTGGCTAATTGAGAAGCCATGTTCATTTATTATCAATTTTGTTTCAAATTATCAAAACTTAATTTTACTCACTTGGACTAATTGTTAATGGTCATTATTTTAATAATGAAAATGAATTAATTATACTTAAACCATTTAAATTTGTTTCCTCTTTCTAACATTAATCCCATGATGGGATTCTCATCATAATTAAAACCAAAATTCAGTTTCTCCCGACAAAAAATGAAATTTTACCACCCACCACGGCAGAATCTGTCAGTGGTCCAAAAAACATGGGAAAGACGCAGATGATTCGAAAATTATGCAAATGTGAACAATTTTTACTTAATACAATTAAATATAATTTTATTATTCACTTTCTGTGTCAATTCAAATAATGGTTTTGTAAAGTAATTGATTGGAAGTAATTTATTTGACACAATTCACACTTAAATTCACCAGAACTACCCCCCCCCCTATAGGCTCTATACTCCCACATTTCTCAATAATTTAATGAATTAATTTAATTAAAAATTAATTTGACATACTAACATTCATTTTTTTGCTTTTATACAAATTCAGTCCCTTCGTATCATTCTCTCATTGGTCAACTAACTTTTGAAACATTTTTTTGTCTTCATTTATTCGCTGTTAAAATTGTTGATAACATATTTCCAAAAAATGGCAATTTCAATCAAGATTTCACAAGTACAAAATAATTTGTACACAAATGAGACTGAACAACAAGAAAATAATTCAATGATAAAATTAATTGCAAAATATTTTAACTTTCTCAATTACATTTTATTAATTCCATTTAAAATTAAATGGGATTCTTCATCCAATCAATATTCTATTAAGTGGTCTAATAAATTAATTCAGGTATTACAATTAAATTTAAACAATTTAATCAATCTGATCGCTTATAATGTCAATATGTAGATGGCAGTAATGACTCAACAAAGTTTGATTTTGGCACTAATTTTCTATTATTCTGTACTCCATCCAAAATATTCAAATGAGAATACCCAATTAACCAATTTTAATAGAAGGTTTAGCACTTTCGTTTGTTTTCTTTGGTTTGTTGCTCAACTTAATTTTTTTTGGATGGGCCATGTCAAGTGTCAAAAA
The DNA here is from genome assembly GCA_034700945.1 of Arrhopalites spinosus. Classification (NCBI taxonomy): domain Eukaryota; kingdom Metazoa; phylum Arthropoda; class Collembola; order Symphypleona; family Arrhopalitidae; genus Arrhopalites; species Arrhopalites spinosus. The sequence continues at coordinate 20,745 of JAQIVZ010001905.1, forward strand.
TATTTACAAAAGGTCATTCAACAAATTGAGGTCATCTCCACTTCTCTCTCACTTCTTGGGTCTAATGGCATGTCCCGTTTTTTGGTTAGTTTGAACTTTGAACTCCAAAAAAAATTGGTTAATTAAATTAAAATTCAAAATATTTAGATAAATTCCCTCCAACTTCTTCTCCTTCTTGACCTCGTGACCTTCATTCTAATAGACAAGGTCCTCTCAATTGGTTCTACAATTTACTATGGAACATCATGGCAGAGTATTTTTGGCGCCATTCGCCAAACTCAGAAAACTTTCTACTTGATCCCCTACACTGAAACAAGTTGGTTCACGTTTTTCAAGTCACGTGGGTCGTGGATTAGTTAGTTAAATAACTTAATCGTCATTAAAATTCACAGGTAACTTGACCTCACTTAACTCCGTCCCAGTGAGCTACCTCTTCCTCACTGTGGGGGTCACATGGGTTCACCAAATGGCCAATTTGATCTCTCATGCTATGGACGTGCTATGCATTTTGTGTGGTTTCACTCTGTACAAATTTGTCAAGGCCCTCATTCAAAATCTCCCTCAAAAATTTGAAATTGAGAATGGAAGACTTGTTGAAATGAAAAAATTTAAATTGGTGCTCCAAATATTTGATCAATTGTGTCAATTGTGTGCAAAATTGGACAAAATGATGGGAACTTTAGTTCTCTGGTCAGTTTTTGGATCTTTGCCCTACTACTCCAATTATTTTTGGCATACTTTCATTCAAAATTTAGAAATTATGGAAACTATTTATTACAGTTTTTTCCCCTTCATTATTTTATTGTTGGGGGGAGAGGCCAATTCAAAAATTGGGGAGATTGTGGGTTGGTTACAAGAAATGGAGGGACATTTTGAATTTAATAATATTCATCAAGATATTAAATATCAAAGAAAATTGACATTAATTATGGGTCAATGTCAACAAAATGGAGTCGGGCTTAAAGGTCATTGTTTCACTATTACTTATGGACTTGCTGGGAATGTAAGTATGTGAACATTTAAATTTTAAATTAAATTATTTATTTTAATTTATTTAATTTACAGATTGTTGGACTCATTCTCACTTATTCTGTTATTTTATCTCAACTTCTTTGAACTCCAATTTAATTTTTGTCAATTTGACAAAAAAGCTGGAAATATTTTTCATAGTCACAATGTACACATTAAACAACCAAATTAATGTAATTAAATAATTTAACACCTATATCGTATCGTGATTTCGTGACCTGAGGATTCAGATAAAAATAAACTCTGAATAATCACCTAAAAATTATATTATTTTCAATAATATTTTTTATTACAAAAAGATTTATAAAAAATTAAATAATTTCATCAACTTGTAGTCAAAATTTTGACATTTATTTTCCTCACTGTGTCCCTCACATAACACGTGTCCTTTTGATAAAAACATGTGTACAGCCCACTCTCACTTTCGTGTACCCTGTGAATTTTCAGGCTTCCGTCTTGCAAAAAATAGTACTTTTTATTTTGAGCTGTAAAAACAAATTCGAAAATATTTTCATGTCTTTTTTTATTTTAGCGCGTCTATTTTTAATGTCACATTTAAAAAAATTAAATTAGACTTACATGGAATAGGAAGCCCATTAAAAAACCACGTGACTCCCTTCCCCTTTATTTGAGTATGCCACTTGGACTTGCACTCAAGTCGAGTATCTTGTCCTTTGTTTACTAATAGAGTTTCAAATTTGGCGCCTAATCTAGGAAGTGCCGACCATTTGTATATTGTACAAGTCATATTTTCACTAGGAGGCGCGGAATTTAAATATTTTGGTTCAAGTCCCTTCACTTCCCATGGAGCTTGAAGTAAATAATCTTCTTCTTGTATTTCGAGATCAGCTACATTTAGCTACAAATTAAATTCAATTAATTTGAAAAGTAATTAAATTTGAAACTAAACTTACCATCGTTGTATGCTCGTACGGGCGCATGGTAGAGGAGTACCAGACAGCAATTCCTGTTGTCAAAACGACGAGAACTGTGGTTATGAGGAGCCCCGTTAAAATTAATCTGGCGGGACTGTCACCCATGAGGCGACTGTATTTTTGGCGATTATGCATCCAATTTTTTGATGTAAAACTTTTGCACAATATTTTCTTTACAAAAATTAAATATTTAACTTGAAATTTTGCCCTGTCTGTTAAGCCAGTAAAATATATTGTGTTTGATTTGAGAGATGAAAAAGAAATGGCCTTGATGGAGATTGGAATGTTTACTAAAGATAAGAAAGAGATGAAAGAAAAATGAGTTTCATCTCGTTTTGAATTAAAGGCCAATCTCCATTAAATTTTACAATTTTCTTTCCAACATGAAAATTGAGAGCAGAGACAGGGGATCTATGCGCAAAAAATGGCTAGCACGCACAAACAAGTTTTTTTACGTGTCCAAGGCCTTCCCTTTTGTTTCGTCTTCGTAAAGGGAATAGGCATCAAGATTTTTTTAGTAAAAAAGAGATCACGGGATGTAAATAGCGGGAAATTAGTTTTCAAGATAAATTGTATGCTACACATTACACATTAAATGTTGGGGATTTGTTGATCTTTTTTTATCCGAAATTTTAATTGAAGACTTGTCTCTCATAATTTTAACCTATTCAACATTAATTACAGAGTCAGGTTATTTTATTATGCGACTCGTATTGGTTTTTTACATGTTTTTATTTATTTTTCAAAATAGTTAATTATATCATACCACTCTATTTTATACTTTGCGAAACATGTTGTACCCTTTCATTAATTTTCAATAAATAACCGCCTCCTAGGGGGCGTCGACCTCACTTGATTTTATGGACAAATATTTGTCATTTGTCAGGCTCATTCAAAATTAATTAATTTACTTAATTAATTAATTATTAAACTACAATACATTACATCAATGCAGAGGAGGACGAACGGCGCTCGGGCCAGTGAGAAAAAAACGTTTTTTTCACGTGAAAAGGCCGGGGCTTTTAAGGTGCTACTCTCGGCCAAACCCCTTGACGTCGCGTCTCTGCATTAATGTAATGTAACTAATTAATTACTAGAACGATTATATTATTTAGTATTAGTTTCAAAAAATTTAGATAAAATTTAATTTTTTTAACCCGGGTGTCTAATAGAAGCTGAGCATCCAAATACAACTCGGAGAAAAAGTTCAAATTATTTTTTAGAACCCCTATAATAAGGGCTCTAATAAGCCATGTACTGTATGTGTATTTTTCACAAAATAAATGGTCATTTAAAATTATAAAGTCCTTTTCCATCATGACAACTATTTTTAAAAAAAATTGTTTTCCATTTTAATAAAATGGAATAACCTACCTCAACATTCTCCCTTGTTTACAAAACAACAATACCAATTGAAACTAAGATTTAAAAAATAATATGTTTGAAAATTGACTCTTTTTCTAACTGTTCACACTCATTTATGACTCTTCTCCCACTTGTTCAGTAATCCCATGAAAAAAATGATCCTGCATATTAAATTCTTTGACAAGGTCAACAACTTTTTTTGCTAATTGAAATTTAAGAAAAACAAGTTGAGAAAAGGAAATACGTACATATTGCGTATATTTTTCAATCTCTCATTTTCAATTTTAAATTATTTAAATTCATAAAATCCCATTAGTTCTCCTCATTTTAATCAATTTTCTTTTAAAATTTATAGTTGTAGAAACAAAAACTCAAAATTTATATTTATTTACAAAATCCCGGTTAAAAAATATTTCCAAATCATGACTGAATCTCAAGATTCCAATTTTAATTCCTCTATTTTTGAAAATTCAACATTTTTAATTGAATCAGAACCAAAGAATTTAGAGACGTACCAATATTGTGGACCAAGTTTTAAAAAATTTCAACTGTTTTTTATCCCCATTGAAGTGTACCTGTCAGGCTTTGTTTGTTTTTGTGGAATGATTACAAATATTTTAAATGTGTTAATATTTAGCCAAAAAAACATGCGGCGCATACCCACAAATATTTTATTTATGGCTCTCGCTATCGCCGATTTTCTCCATGTTGTGAGAAGACTCCAGGAAATTGTTCTTCATAAATTTTATGGTAAAAAAATAATTCCTCCCGGATGTCTCGTCTTTGACTCTCCCTTCCATGTCAAGTTGGCCCTCATCAATTTTATTCTGACAGTCGTAAGTTAAAAATGGCGGTTCAAAAGTTGGCGGAAAAATTCAAAAAAAACTTTTTATTTCAGCTATTCCACACTTGGGCTATCTACCTCACCATTTTGGTTTCAATTTGGCGATTCCTCGGGATTTTTTACCCATTGAAAAGTTTACATTGGTTGACCCTTCCAAGAGCCAAGTGGGCCATCTTTTGGACCCTTTTGTGTACCGCCCCGTTGGTTATACCCATGGGTCAGGGGTGGCGTTGGCATCGGAGGGTGGATGACAATTGTACCGATGTAGACGACAATTTAGATGATGACAAAGGGGACAATCCCATGGGCTACTTTGCCACACAAGAGAAACGAGTATCTGTAATCACATATGCTGTCCATGGGTAACTTAAATTTTTGTACTTGACCTGGGGTCAACATTTGAATTTTTCAATTGTTTTTCCAGACTATTTATCAAGCTCCTCCCCTGCATTGTTTTATCTCTAGTCACAGTAGGTCTACTTTGGTCACTGGCCAAGTCAAGAAAAAGCCGCCGGGCTTTGTCAGAAGCACAGTCAGAGTCAGGGAAGTCAAATGGAATGGAGTCGACGGATAAAATGTTGATTATGGTGCTCTTCATCTTTCTAGTGACGGAAGGGCCCATGGGTTTTTTTGGTACGCTGGTCCTTATTCTGGGAAAAAAGTTTGCCACTGAATGTTACGCACCCCTCATAATGGCCTTTGCCGCGTTAGTGTTAGTGAGCAGTGCTACCAATTTTTTTGTGTATTTACTCATGAGTAAAAACTTCCGCCAGAATTTTAAACAAATTGTCACGTGGTCAAATATTAAGGAGTGTCCCAGTACCAAACGCAAGATGTCAACTACCATGAGTACCTCACAATCACTGGGGAGTAAAATTACAGTTATTTCTGATGCAGATTCCCAATTATGAATTTAATTTAAATTTTTAGAAATTTTTATTGTGAATGTAAGTTAAATGCTTTTGTTTTTTTAAAGCGTTTTCTTTTTTTAGTAATATTTTTAAATAAATGAATTAGTCAAGTGAAATTTTATATAAATAAAAGTGTACGCTTTGCAAACATTTTTAATTTATTTTGTAAAAATAATAAAATAAAAAATTAATTTTGACAAAATAGTCAAACCCATCAAAATTCTGAGGAAATATTTTAGAAAGCAATTAAAAGAGAGGCAATGTGATGAAGAACAAAATGACAAAAAATTAAAGTGGAGGC
>JAQIVZ010001906.1:0-26128 GCA_034700945.1 Arrhopalites spinosus
TTCATTCATTGATCAAGTATTTATTTCATTGGGTAAAATTGAGCTTTGCTCATGCAGCGTAGAACCGTATAAGTATAAGGATTGCCATACCCGTATATATTTTTTTCTTTACAAACTTCCGTATGAAAACTTTACAGATACTAATACAAACATGAGTAAAATGTACCTAACAAAAAGTCCCGGATACGTATTAAATTTTAAATACATTTCTCTAACACAATTTCCTATGAATTAGTTGGTTAATTCATGAAAATGTCGTGACTTTTGACTTTTTTCACTCCACTCCAGCCAAATGCTTCATTTTGACATTCGACCAAAAAATCAAACTTACAAACTAAAATATATTAATTGACCGTCATTTTTTATAACTTTCTAGTTTCTACCATTATGAAAATAAAAATTTAAAATGGCAGGACTTCAAAATTATTATTTTTTAAAAAAACCCACAAATATTCTATGAATATTTTGTCAATTATAAAAATTAAATGACTCATTTAATCTTAAAACAAAAAATTAATTTGTCTACTCAGTACTCTTCCCTGTCTTAAAATTATTTTTAGACATTTATATTTTAATTCACATGAAAATCAGAATAGCAATGTTTTTTTGTCAAGGGAAGGTCATTCCTTTAAAAAAACATGCTTTGGGTGCCTCTTCCTACAGGGAAAAAGTTGAGTCAGGAGAAAAAAAAATAAAACAAATTTTTGTGTCTCCATCCAGTAAATAAAACAACATTGGAAGACAACACAATATATTCTATTTACTAAAAAAAAGTATATAATTGACATTGTTTGGAACAAAACAAAAAGAATGTGAACAAAAAATTAAAGAGAAGAAAACTCTCTTTTTTCTACAAGTTTTCATTTCCTCGAAAAAAATAAGAGATAAAAAAGACATGGATGGGGACCTACCACAGTAAAGTAGAAATGAGTGTTAAAATAAACAATTCAACTCACTCAATTGGAAGAGACAAAAAAACAATCTTGAGTCAGCTCTCACAAGAATCTTTTTGTATACATTTCAGTTGATTTAATGAAGTTTACTTTCTCTCCCTTTCTCTCTCTCTCTCTCTCTATACTACACTCACATATGTACTGGTACCTCTACCTGAACTAGGTACTGGTACTTGCTTGAGTATAAAACAAAACAAAGACAAGAGGAATGCTTAATTTGTCCTACTTCTTTTTTTTATGAAAATTTTTCACATTATTATTGCCTGTCTACAAATTTGTCTTTCTTTGTCCATACTAGAAAAGATATGACTCCCATTGAAACATTTCCGGAACCCCACGCAGGTATCCCTACATTTGTATATTTTTAAGAAAGAGAGAGAGAGAAAGTAGAAAAGTTGAAGAAAAAGTTTATTTGCCTCCATAACTTAATATAGTTTTAATTTCTTGGAAAGAAAACTTAACTTTTCTACTTTAGTTTGTCCAATTCTCTCTTTTATTGTTTTATTAAATGAAATTGAGAAAGTGCTAACTATAATACTGGTTTTACTTTATATTATGAAGTGTAGAGCAGAGGAGTAAAAAGAGTAAAAAGCAAAAGATTTTACTTTTGTATGACTTTATACATTGGATAATTACACATACATGTACATGTACACAAATTTGATAATTCCCATCCTCTCTCATGACATTATAAAGTTTTATTATTTGTGTGTGTGTGTGTGGGTGTTCAAACATTTTGAGCCATGATAAACTTGAGCTCATTGTGACTCCTAATTAATTACCCTCAACTAATCAACCTTAATGTTACTTCCATTTCATTCCTTCTTCTTTTTTCTCTCTTCTACCTTTTCAGATCCAAAGTCCTCAGGGAATTTTCTCTAGCTTTTTTACATCTCTCTCTCTCTCTCTCTCTCTCTCTCTCTCTCTACCTTTGGTTTATAATGTGAAGAGGAAAAAAAGGTCAAGTGGAGACCTGAGCATAGACATTAGACTTGATATTACTTTAAATCTTAAAACTTTTTTTCCTTTATAGTTTCTTACCATATAATATGTACACAGTACACATTTGAAATTAATTTAAATTTCAAAAATCCTCAAATAACTACACGTACCCCCTACCTACCTGTAGGTAAGTAACTTGATTGTACAAAATTTGACCTCAATTGACTGTTATATTTCATATAAACTTAAACTCATTTTCAACTTTTTTTTTTTTTTACTTTAAAAAAGTTTACAAAGCAATTAACTTAAAAGCAGAAAGAATTGGATCGAGATGAAGAATAATAACAAAAAAAATAAAAAACAAGCCACAGGCCTAAAATCCATCCTAGCGTAGACATATCTGTACATGTACAAGTAGAAACAGTGACAATAGAGATTTTGAGATCTTTTTGTTTGAGGGGACTACAAAAAAATATTTTACTCTGAGCTCAAAAGATTAAGAAAAAATCAATATATCTTCAACTACAATTTTTTCAAAAGTGTAAGTTTAATATAAAAAACTATAGACCTTGAAAAAAAATCAAGTATTTTTCTACAAAAGTGTAAAAGGAGGACAAGAAAAAAGAGAAAAAAAAAATTTTCAAGTAACTAAAAACCATGCCATGTGATACTCTCCAGGTTTGTCGTTGCCATTAGCAGCATCTCCGACGAAACATGGACGTCGTGAGTGACGCCGAAATAAAATAAATCAAAAAAACCCTTCCATCACAAAAGACTCAACATCACAACAGTGAAAATAATATTTACAAAAAAAAAAATTCTCCACTGATACTTTATCCATCCTCTCATCTTATTTTTCATGTTGAAAATTCAATGATTCAAAAAAAAACTTGATTTCAATACAGACAAATCTCCTTGGGTAAAAAATGACAAATTATATTTTGTATAATATGATTCTTTTTTTTTCTCCAGCTAGAGTTACAACAATATCTTATTTGTTTCAAAAAACTCATTGAAAAATTTATAAAGAGAAAGAAAGTAAGAGAAAGGTCACAAGATAATATGACAAACAGTTTGTGTTTTTTTTATTTGGCCGAAAAAAAATCCCTTTTTTTTCCTGGTAGCCAATAATGTACCAATCTCATATATAAAAGTAGATTATATTCAACTTGGTCGAGTGGAATAAAAAGGTACAAAAAATTTTTTTTCTTTTTCTTGTACAGACAGACAAAAAGAGACGTCAGAAAAAAAGCACAGAATAGATTCTCTCTCTCTCTCTCATCACATCACCAATACTGTCAAGCTCGTTTAGAGAAAGTCAAATAAGATTTCTCTACAGATATTTTCATGTGGTCTCTTTATCCTTCCCCAAAAATATCAAAAAAAACGTTATGCATATCTGTACAAACTCTGTACTATACATAGATACTAAATTTGAGAGAGAGAGAGTCATGTTTGAAAATGTTGAGAAAAAAAGTGACTATATCAAAAAAAGGAAGAAAGAGGAATGAATTCGATTCAATAAAGATGTTCTCAAGGAGGAGGGAAATAGCCATGCCAGAGGTACAAGAAAAAAAGAACAAGTACAGAACTTTCTCTCTCTTGTTACTACTTTGCTTGAGCGCTTTACCTGGAAGCAAGGGTAAAAAAGGAGTAGAAGCTTCTGAATTCTACTAACCTCCTTCCTTATAGTCCCTTCCGCTCTCTCTCTCTCTCTCTCCATTTTTCTGAACTTATTCATCCATCCATGCATGTCCACACAAAAAAACCCAAAAAAATGTGACGTACTCTCTCTCTCTCTCAACAAGGAAGAGCGTCCAAATGTATAAGTACTCGTTCTCGTTGTAAGCTAGAGGCCATTGAAGAAAAAAGGTTGCCATGTTACATAATAATCTACTCGGGGTTATTATTTTGTTACTTCATGTATGATACACAAGAGGAGGATGTCCCTTGCTCAAAAAAAGAAGAAAATCTTACACGATGAGCTTCCATCTCAACTTTAGCTTCAACCCCCACAAAAATCCTTCTCTTCCTTGGACTCACATACATAGAATAGTAATAGTAGTCTATCCCTATATATTTTATGTAGATCAAGATGAGACGACAAAATACTTATGTGTGTCTCCCTTTTCTACATCAAATGAGAAAGAGAGAGAAAGAGAGAGAGAGAGGGGAGAAAGTATGACGTCCTCCCAAGTGAACATTTTTTTGTTGAGAAAAAAAAGATAAACATGGAACTGTTAACTGTATGCACATTAAATAAAAATCATGAACGTCTCCTGTCTCCATTCCAATCCTTGTCTATCTATATCCCATCCTCTATCCTATTAAAACATTTAATATATGTCTATACAACTTTCAACATTGTCAAGTCTTTAGTGGCTTACAGCAAAAAAAAGAAAGACTAACCAAGATGAATGAGAGAGAGAGAAAAAAACTCTTGCTTCTCCATGTGGTGTTTTTTACCTCCCACGACAAAAAAAGGCAGAGAAATCGATAAAAAGAACTTTTTTCCCCATTTTCTCTACACTTTTAAAGCCTCCCCCTTCAAGGCTTTTTTTTTAAAGGACAGTAAATCGAGTCATGTGAAATCTTTTCTCTCAAATTATTTTACAGAGATTCATTCAACAAATAAAAAAAAAGAATTCCTTTAGTTTTCAAGTCAACAGTTATACACTCAAAAGTCATATAAATTTTTGTCAAATTATGTTTCTAGTCATTTTATATTTTTTTGAAATTTATGAAAAATTTTTATTACACATTTCTTCTGTAATAAAAATCAAATCCATACTATCGTTCATTTTACTATTACAAATAAAAAAAATATAAATTTTCATCATGAAAAAAAAACTGTTCAAAAATTGTCTCATAACTTTTCAAACCCAACGAGAGTTACATAGACAGTAAATTTCATGTATAAAATAAATTAAATCAGATTCTATAGCAAACTGTTGATTCAAAATTCCAAATGTCTACACATTCACAAAAGACAAAAAAAACTGTCGCTTCCAACGCCACCTTTCATCCATCCTCATAATTTATTTGGCGAAAAAAAGAAGAGAACCAGTGAAAGTCAAAAATGACTTCGACTGTCCCCAAAAATATTTTACAAATCTTTTTGTACTAAAACATTAAAGAAAAAATCTTATCCATCTTATGTACTACAATTCACAACAAAAAAAATGATTAAGCATTATAATAAAAATCAATGGAGAATTAATTTCTCCCGTTCAAAAAACCAGGGGAAATAAAAATAAAAGAAAACCTCCAGTAAAATTGAATTACTTTTCTCAGCTTTAACTTACTCAAAAAAGCGTGTTTGACTAATGGTTGGCATAACTGAAAGCGGCGGGAGAGAGAGAGAGAAAACGGGTAACGGAAAATATTATAATGTCTAAGGAAACACTACAGGTTGTCTTCCGTTTCCTTTTTCCGTGAAATTCCCAAGTCAGACGAAACGACGAGGAGAGAGACACCCCACAGTTTTTACACGAGGTAACTTGTCAAAGAGAAACGATTCTCCTACATCTACTTTTTAATCTGATGGTAACTTACATTTTGTCACTTGCGACTTCATCGTCGTTGACAAAATTGTTTTAGTCGGCTAAACATGGGGGTGTGAGGACATTAGCTAAAATTTATTATATGCTACAAACATTTAATGTAAACGCTCCACCAAACTCTTTACTACATTTCACTCACTTGACAATTTCTCTCCAAGAACCCCGTCTCTCAAGTTTTTCACACAAAGAGAGAGTCTTCTATTTTATAGTAAATTTTGTAGTATATAGATGCATACTGATAACAGAATTCACATAAAATGAGACAATATAAAGAGAGAAAGCAGTATAATTTATATAGTCAACAGTTGTCTACTCTTCATCTCAGAGAGGGTCCCAACGTCGTTAAACAAAAGACATTTATTCCTTTCACTACTTTCTCCTCATATCAAACATGTAAAGGTCAAATGTTATGTGCAATGAAATTGTTAATTTCTCTTTAAATCATTCTCCCCTTCCCCACGCTAAAAACATTTGGTCAATCATGTCTCATCTTCTTGATGAGATAATTTAATTGAAATTTGTACACAATCAAACGACATCAATTTCAAAGATAAAATCGAGTACAGCCTGTACTGTACAGGCATCAACATGAAAAATTTCCCAGACTTTTCTCTTGAGGTCACTTCCCTTTAACGAGGTTTACTGACATGAAAAAGAATTTTATTCTTTAAAGAAATTACTTTTTTACACTAAAAAACACTTTTTTTTGATACAGCACAAATTGATCATTAGATGAATGTGTAAACTTGTGTCTGTGTATTAAAAATGGAGTCAATTAGCTAACATGACAAGCTCCGTCAACCTTAATTGTCTCAATATTCGAGAGACACACAGACTGAACAAACACGCTTAATAATGTAATGGATACTAAAGAATTAATTTAAATGGAAATCTCAATCTCTTCTCTACAGACTAAATTAGAAACAGTTTTATACTACACAGAGAAAATTAAAGTGTGTGTGTGTAGTGACTGAAGAATAAATAGTTTACAAAAGAAATTTGGTCAGCTCCTCCATACTCTGTAATTACTACAATCAAATTGGAGCCAACTGTCCAGAATATTTTATTCCCTTTTACATTCGTCTGTACAAAGCTAATAAAGCTGAGCCTACAAACTTTTTTTTTCTTCAACAATTGTAAATCGTCTCACCCTCCCAAACTCATATCAGTCAAAGGTACTTTTTAGTGTACTAAAAGTCCAGAGAGATAGAAGAAAAGGAAAAGAAAAATGACTCTCATAAATTTAGAGATCATTTGTCTTCTCAATGTAGAGCAATTGCGAGTAGTAAATATAAAAAAAAAGTATTTTCTAAAACAACAAGAGAAAGTCAAGACCAAAGGCTAAAAAAGTACACGCTTATTATTATAAGCATAATATTACATACCTACAACAAAACAACATCTTATTTTACACAACCGCCCAGAGACATGGACCACTTCAGTATACAATTTCATGTTCAAATAATGGCAAAAAAGCACTTTAATGGCAACAAAACATGTTATAAACAATCACATATACATGTAACGTACATGTAACGTACAGAATACGTATGAATTAAACTAGTGAAATAATGCTTTTTTAAAAATTAAAAAAAAACAAAAAATGGGCATAGAAGGCAAGATACATGAAAACAATGAGACAATAAATAAATTGACTTTTTCTCCTGACCTCATCCGTGATTTGGTTCGCCTTGATTTGCAAATCCGAGTACTCTGAGCGCGGCATTCCATTTTCAGGCGGTGGCGGTGGCATCTTTTTTTTCTTCTTTTCTTCTTTGTCCTAAGACCCTCCTGCAACCAACAAGGAACAAAAAAAAATTAATCAAAAATTGTACATTTTTTATGAATTCCCCATCCTCTGAAAACCAAGAATCTTTTTTTTCTAAAGGAATACGGGGCTCAAAGTTATAAGTGGAAATACATATACATGTAGACAAGACATGTATGGTTTTGCATGGTAAATTAACTCTGCATCGATCGCTCATAATGCTTTGCCAAATAAAGGAAAATGAATACAAGTAAAAATGTATACTTTGTCATTAATTCCTATCACAGTCTCAAAGGACTATTGAATTCAGTAAGAGAGAGAGAGAGAGAGAAAGGAAAAGAGAAAGTTGTACCAATTTTCCAAAACTAAAAATAAATGTACATGCAAGTTGAGTTGTTAGATGGTATATCGTTTGTCTTTTCTTTTACGCCACATAGTCCACACATACTCTATTGTATAGAGTCACTGAGACTACGTAAATAATGTCATTTGTTTTCTCCTCCTCATAAATTTAATGGACTCTTATGATTAAACAGAGATTATAAATGACTGACTACATGTACACACACACGTACATACAGACCACTAATTCCAATTGACATATTGAAGGTACAGAGGAACAATTGTAATTGACTATCTTTTGTTGTCGTTATTTATTCACTAAGTCCCATCCATTCAAGTCAAAACTATAATTTCTCTTGAAAACTCATTTACAACACAAATATACACTACACGTACGCTCCCATCCACTACTTCTCTACTACATATTCCCTCAACTTTCTATTGAAACCGTACTTTCTCCAATTAAATACTTCCCCAATCCCCGGCTCTACATTTCCTACCTTACAGTATAAACAAAATAACTAAAATTTTATTCAAAGCCTAGAATTTTATTAGAGAAGCTACGGTGATAAAAAATATAAATTTAATACTTAAATTTCAAAATCCTTTCCATGACAAAACATCCATTCTGATTTTACCCACCCATTTTCTCTGGCCTCTCTTTCTAAACTATGAGAATCAGGATGTTGATGAGGGTATTAGTAGTTTTGTCATTATGAAGGAGAAAACATTACGTCATGTACATATTATGCATTGTCTTTTGTATAGACGTGCACAATTTTTAATGTAGAGGGATCAAATGGTAATTTCCTCTTTCCCATGTCAAGTAGGAAACTTGACATGAATTAATTTTCAACCCCTCCCCCATAATAGCCCTCCTACAACTTCCAAGAAAATTTTCTTTTTTTAATACAAAAAGTAAGAGAGCAGAGCCAAAGAGAGGAGAGGAGAGGAGTAGACTAAAAAGATATTAGAGAAAATGATAATGATAATCATTTTCTTCTTTCATTATCTACCCATTACTACCCACACATATCTCCATTTTTTTTTATATTTTGAACAGAGTTAAGAGTACATTTATTTGAATTACAAATGTTGACATGAATTAATCCATCCACTATGTGTATAAGTAGAACTAGATAGACAATCACATTTTTATTGTACATCGACAGTACCAGGACCATATCATGTACATGTACAACATACATGAAATTTTATACTAAAAGAAATTTATAATCCTGGATTTTACATTGTACAAGTGGAGTGAGTCAAAATAATAATAAAACCCAATTTTGAACATCAAGTACACTTTCTTTTACCCTTAAATTATATATTGTTAGAAAAGCAGCCATACAAAAAACCTTTCCCTTTTCCAAATTACTTATCGATTCTTTCACCCCTTTACCGTTGAATAGTCGAAGAATAGTCAAAATTTACAAGCGGATTATATTCGTTACACTCATTTTCTTCTACACTTGAGCTGCAATTACCTGTTCTCTTTTTTTAAAAAAAAATATCTCTACCATGAGAAAGAAAGTATTTTTTTTACTCTTTCACCCTCCAAAATTTGTATAATATACACATTTATACGATAGCCTATGACTTTTGGCCATTTGCCATTTCTTACACTACATTATTTTTCAGTAGACTAGAGTACACGTAGCAGAGTCACAGAACAGGGGGATAATAAATATTAAACACTTTTTCTAGTATTTTGATCTCTTCAATTAAATAAAAAATGTTAGGAGGGTAATTTTAAAATTTTAACCTTGACAATGTGAAAGTCAATTTTGTGCTTTTTTGCTAGATTGAGTCTACATTCTATCATGAAAATTAAATTGTTTTTTTACATCCCATTCCCTTTCCCTTGCTAATACATGAATATGTTTTATTTTAATCAAAATCTTTTCTCTCTCTCTACTTTCACTACTAAAAATACCCATCTACTACTAGTCCATTTTGGCTTGTAACAAAATGGGAATTTGAATAGCAATCAAATGAATGCAACAACTATTTGTAATTTTGATTAACCACATTTGAAGAAAATCAACTATGTATGAAAAACCTTATCTATGTTATTTTAGATTGCTTTTTCTCCATGTAAATATACCAGTTTTATATTCATCATTTGTGTCTGAACGTCTCTCCTTTTCTCCATATTGAAATGGTCTCTCTCTCTCTACAAAATTCCATTTCTACTCCACTCGGTCTTTGTTAATGGTACAAAAACCGGAAGAGAGATCAATAGTGGAAGACACCATTGTTGAGTTGCAAATGACAAAAAGATGGAAAGGATTGCACAGCCTATCTCTCCTCCCCCTGGCCTGGCCTCTCGCCCACTCCCTGTCTATGCCACTTGTTCCTTTTTTACTTCAAGACTTGAACATGACCTTAATTTGTGGAATCTTTTTTTTTGCACAACATGAGAGAAAAAAAACTGACATTAATTTCAGGCAACACGCAAACCTTTTAAGTCCACTTTTTCAGTCCAAACTTAATAGGTTTTAATCACAAAACAGACAGAGAGAGAGAGAGAGAGAGAGTCAGTTCTTGGATGAATCAACATACATGAAAGATAAGAGAGAGAGAGAGAGAGAGAATAAACCATTGATAAATATTTATTTGTACCCTACCATCATCTAACTTGTCTCAATAACTAAAAAAAGAAGTAAACTTTTTCCACACGCAAGATAGAAAATGATGCATATTATATTTTGTTTGCCAATGTAAAATATTTCTCCTTACATTCAAGAGTTACAAATTTTAACATTGTCATCAACTCTGTACATCTCCCTCCCCCAAGTGAAAAAAGAGAAGAGAGAAAAAGTAAAAAAAAATTTTTTGTGCGGCATACTATCGTACTAATGTAATGTAAATCAGACGTTTGACAAGGAGTACGTCATGAGGTGAACTCACAATCGTCACACACAGTGACAAGACACGACGTAAAGGAGAAGAAAAAAAATATAAAAATCTGATGGAAATTTTGACACGCGGGGCATATGCCAACGTCAGTCACAATATATTCCTCACGTACTACATTTGTGTAGATTTAAACGAATAAAGTACCACTGGATTGTATACATACATTACATTGTACATACCCATACAAAAAAATTCACAGACATATTCTGTCATACCAAAGTGTATATTCTTTTTTTACACATAAATTTCCCTGCATAACTTTAACTTTCACCCTGTCACTCTATTTTTTTTACAAAGAAATGTAAAAAAGAAGTTTGATCGTGTCTACCAAAAAAAAAGAAGTTAAAGTACAAGGTCTTAATAAATATGACACTCTTAAAATAATTAAATTAAAGCAAAACCACATACAAAATAATTACGTTACATCTTGACAGAATTTTTTTTAAAAATTACACAAAATTTCATTTTGAAAATTATCTCAATTAATTTCCTAATCAAATTACAATACAAAATCTCTCATGAAAATAAAAACAACAAAACACAAATACTAAATATAAAAACGTACTAATGCCAATTGCAAATTGAGTAAAAAAATTCTTGAAAAAAATCAATAGCCCCCTAACCCTATTTAAATTAATTCTCAAAATATTTTAAAAAATGTTTCTTTCTATGAATCCCATTGAGGATTTAATTGAACAGAAAAAATAAATGAGTTTATATAAATAATATTTTGTACAATATTTTATTCAACAATGGAATGGAGGAGGAGAGGCAATGTAGAGAGAGGTTGTAAGTAAAAAGCTCTTGATTTTGACATTAGGTAATTGACACGTGTTTACAAGAAATGTGAAAGCAATGTCTATACAACTAGCAGGTACAAACACACAATAAAACCCTACTGTAATATGAATGAAGAGCTCAGAAAAGAAAGTACTAAAAACCCCAGTAAATAGAGAGAGAGAACACTTACACAAAAAAAATACTTGTTCTTTAGCCTATGATAACATGGATAAAGTTTCTGAAGGACAAAGGAAGAACACAATGGGTCACAAGACGATAAAAAGAGATTAGTAATACGTGGATGACTCTCATAGGACTTTAATACTCTCCTTCAAAAATGCCTCAGGAGACAGAGAGAAAGTAAGAGTGAAAGGACGTGAACCGCTTAAAGATTGCATTTATAAGACCAAATCATACAAGTTATTACAAGACTCAAGAGAGAGATGAAAAAAAGGTAAGAGAAAAAAAAACTGTCGTATAATGTAAGTATTGATCTCGTCACTCTTTATCTTTCCAACATGGTCAATTGACACTAAGACTTTTATATATCCGGTGACAAAAATGATTATCCCGATTCTCCACATCCTCTTATCACTGACCCTCCATCACCACAAACTTTTAACAACTCCTTAATACTAATAAAAAAAAAATAAACTCTTACCACTCTAACAATCAAAACAACCCCACAAAAAAATTAATACTTATTTAATACTTCACTATACTTTACTAATGATGAAACAAATCTGAGGACGAACAACACAAACAACGTGAAACACAATTGAGAGGTTGTCAGAGGAGATGATGAGAAAAAAACTGTACAAATGAAATTGAGCGCACACACAAAAAAAAAGAATTAATGTGTTTGTGTGTCAAGATGTGATGAGAAAAAAAAGAGTAAAATTGTTTCTTGCCTATTATCTGGAGCTTTGGTTGAAAGAAGGGGAAAAAGAGAACAACAACAAGGTTAGCTCTTGGCCTCTTGGTCGTTGGAGAGTGAGATGTGAGACGATGACTACAGCTTTGGGTATAATAAGAGAGAGAGAGAGAGAGACTATGTGTTGGTGAAGAGTTAGATAAATTGTGTAAGAGGTGACGGTGATACTGTGCCGTTCAAAGAGAAGTCAAAAGCTTCTTTTTTTGTGAGGTCTACGTATAGACTCACTTCATGTTGAACGAAAAAAAGAGAACTCAAAAAAAAAGTTCCAACTATATAGAACACTATTCGACGAGAAAACACTTTCCCTCTCTTTCTCCCTTCACTCCCTCACTGTGGTATACTCCCTCAGAGCTTTCTTTCCCAACTTTCTTTTTTTCCTTTCTCTCTCTCTCTTCAATGGAATGAACCATGTACTACCCAAACTCTATGTACATGTTACGTATCTGCCTATAGACTTGTAGTGCAAAAGAAAGTGTATGTGTAGTGTAACGAAACCAGGAAGGCTTCCCACTTACCCATTGATCGCGTTTTCAGTCCGGCAACAGCATACCCATGAAAAATCGATAGTTGGAGGTGAAAGAGGCGGGAGGAGACAGTAGACTAGTCTCGTAGAGAAAAAGAGAGAGAGAGAGAAAACGTCAAGCATTTAACCAAGGGATCTTCTTCTTCCCATACCAACAAACTCGGTAGTCTTACAAAAGGAATGACTATGACATACCACACAGACACAGACTGTGTCTCTCTCTCTCTTTTAAAAGTGTATTAATATACACAAAGTCAATTTAGATATCTTCACCATTCCCTCCTCCTCCTCTCCATCCACGAGTCTCTTCATTTCCCAGACACGTAGGATGGATGGTTTTCTGTTTGTGTTCCAAATTTGAACTAGCAAACAATTCCATAGGTACATGTATGAGTTTGAGGGTACTTTCTTTTAAAATTGTTTTCCCCCACAAACACATAACAAAATAACCAATATCAAAGGAATGACTCCAAGTATTGCCATTTTAACTCCCTTTTCCCCTCTTTTAAAGATCTCTCTCGCTTCATCTTATTTTATATATAATCCTTTTCCTCTTTCTTCTTTTCAAAATCCCTTTAATATACTTTAATGTCCAATATATATACCCCTTGTCTATGAGGAAATTATTTAGTTTTTTATTATGTACAAAAAAACAACAAATTTCAACATTACAGTCCTCAAAATTACATTGAGAAAGTGAGAGAAAGCTCGAGGTAAATATTAGGAGAAAAGTACCTGGAGAGACAATACAAATTTTATGGAAGTACACGTACAGCTACGACGACACCCACTTGAATTACCCCTCGTGGAAAATTTTCTACTCTAACAATATTTTTACTCTCCTACTTTCACTCTTTCTCTTTATTGAAAATCTCTTTTCTCTTTTGGTATGACTTTTTCCTTATAGTCAACCACACATAAAAAAGTCAAAAGAGGACACACTTTTTTTGAGATTCAATCCTAAAACCATGTGTTACGAGTACCTCATTGCAAAATAAAAAAAATGTTTGGGAACAAGTTTCCCCTTCAAAGAAAACTTTAGTTTTTTTTATATGAAAGAGACTATAATCACAAGAAAAAAAAACAATATTAAACTAAATTTACGACAAAGTTAAGACAAGAATCTTCGCAACAATATGGTTTTCGTATTAAAAAATTTAGTTTCAACTTTATGTCTTCCAATTATGAACTCTGATTCCTTTTTTAGACAAAAGGCTAAAAAGGTATTTAGTGGAAGGCTCCTCGTAAGGTATCATATCCATGTGCCATAAAAACCAACGACAATATGGTACATTGCTCTTTAAGAAAATTGATTTTTTTTTCACCATGTATACATGTATTTTTAGTGATTTTTCATGTTAAATGTTATCCATAAAAAAATGTGTACAATGCACAACGTACTACTAACAACGACTAAATATTTTTTCACTTGATTCAAAAATCCAAACATAAAAAGAAATTTTTAGTATAAAGTAAAGCAATGTTTCATCTCAGGATTTGCACTCCTGAGGTTGAACCAATTCAATTAAATTAGTGAAGCGCACAAGCACTTTTTTTCTCTTTTGATATTCTCAAACTTTTCCAGTATGATACATCAAGAGTTTTGAATATATGCAACTCTGGAATTACCTTGAAGGGACTCCTCACCTAATGTGATAAAACTCGTGTACAAAATACTTTAAGGTTTATATTCATAACAGAGTATACTGTTGGGTTAGACTGTAATTTTGTCTCCGTGTACCCTACTCTATTGTACGTACCTTAATTATATTGCCTACCTTGTCCTACTCATGTTCAATTTTTCATTTCTTGTCTGAAATTTTATCACTGTAATAAATATTTAGTACAAATTTTCATCACTTGACAACTTGTACTGTCATTTATAACAAAAATACATTTTTTAACTATGGACAGATACACAATGGAGTTTTTTGTGGGTACTCTTGTAGTTTTTCAAGATACCATTTTTGCAAAATTGGTTAAATATTATACCTGCAATAAATTTCAGTCATGTTCATGTCATCCAAATATAAATGT
This sequence comes from Arrhopalites spinosus, assembly GCA_034700945.1. Classification (NCBI taxonomy): domain Eukaryota; kingdom Metazoa; phylum Arthropoda; class Collembola; order Symphypleona; family Arrhopalitidae; genus Arrhopalites; species Arrhopalites spinosus. The sequence continues at coordinate 14,771 of JAQIVZ010001906.1, forward strand.
ACAAATAGTTATAGAAATATACTGACTCATCCTCGTGATGACAATAAAAAAATAATCTGTGGTAAATAATCATTTTCGACTCAAAAGCATAAATTTCTACTTTCTAGTGACCGTTTTATGAGCCTTTACATGAATAATTTGAAATTTGTATTATCGACGCTACAATTACTTGCATAAATATTTTAAACTGTATACATATATGTACAACAATGGAATAGAAGGGTAGAGGAAATATTTAATCTTTTTGTATCAAAAAAGGCATTTTTGTACATTAAAATTTCTTTACAAAAATTCTCCCTCCCCTATCTGTAGAAATTCCTTAGACAGTGGAGTACTACTTGTAGTTTTCTTCATAAGAAAAAAATCCGTCTATAAAACTGGACTAGCACTAGCTGTGTGTTAGGTTCAAAATTGCCAAATTGCATGCCTGCGAATATTGTGAAAAGGAATGGAAATAGGAAAAAGTAGTCAAAGCCACATGTTGCTCCACTCGGTATTCGCAGCTACTCTCTCTCTCTCTCTGTATAGAAACACGAGAGGAGTGTATAGTTCTAAAATAAATGATTTTGTGCCAACATCCATGTGCAGTCCTTAAAAATGAGAAGGGAGCAACCAACAGAATATATAAACTATTCATAAATTCATGCCAACAGCATCCACTCCACTGTGCGTATCTGTGGAACACATTTGTACAAAAAATAGTTTTGAAATCTTCTCTTTCATTCCAGCTATCAACTCTCTGTCTCTAGTAATAAACAAATATTGTTGTGAGACTGGAGAATATTATAGAGACATTAAATCTATGCAAATCTATGACGTCAACCAACATGAATGTTCCATCACCCACCAAATACATTTGCATGTACACCATGTGCATATGTCGAGTCCATGACATTTTCTAGGGAATAAAATGTAAATAAAATCAATCTCAAGGAAAATTTATATTCATATTTTCCTACTTCTACTAGACATTTTCTATTTCATCTCATTCAAATGAGGAGTCTCAAATTCAAAGACCATAATGTATATATCCAGAATTCCAGAGTAATTAAATTTTATAATAATAATTCAATTTTGAGATGAAACTATCAGACGATTGAAACAATCTAAATATCCATTTCAATCAGCTCAGATTATCGCTCAAAATATATATATATGCTTTGTTGAAGAAGTGATACAAATAAATATAACTTTTTTTGTTGTACATTTTCACAATAGTAGAATTAAATTTAAACAATGAAAAAAACTACATGTCCTTCAAAGTCTCTAGATAATTTTCTTTTAAATCTGTCTTTTTATCAATTTTTATCATGTCTTCAAGTTGATAAGTATATAAATAACTTAAGCCTCGTTTAATCATGATTGGCTAAAAATTTATAACAAAAAAAAACTCTCTCATAAATACTTATACGAAAGCAAATCTCATGAGATTGACTATGTAAGTATTCTGTGGCAAATAATACCCGAATTAAAAGATCTAAAATTGTGTTATATTTTCAAGTAAAAATATTGTGAAGGCAAAGGTTTTTTTTGTAAATAAATCCTACTTATTTACAAGTACTTAACAGACTTTATAGTCTCTACTTATTTAGTTTATGCAATACAAACGCCCTTATATGTACAATCACTGAACAGTGAATGATATTTAATACTGTTACAAGATATCCATATGTAGTTAACGAATAGTTAAGGTAGATACTTGTTGCTCATGTTGTTCATTGAATAAATCTTATATATTTATCCAAAAAAGTTATCAGTTTGCCGGTATCATTTCATTCAAGTCATATTGTGTGGACATATCAAGTATCCCATAAATTGTATGAATTATATAATGCCAAAGAAAATTACAAACAGAATATATATAACTACTAAAGCTCTCTCTCTTTCATGATTTCGATGATTTGATTCTTCATACAAGGGATTAATATATATAAGTACGTCAAACAAAATCCCTATACGAATTACTAGTAGATTTGAACATCATAGTATCAAAATATTTAATAGCACATGAGCATCATGTGTTCCACAAATATTTGTTATCTCGGTCTCACATTACATTTAAATGGCGTATGTACTTATAATATATAGGACAATTTAGTGAATATATGTTGGTACAATTAATATTAACAGTTTATTTATATGTACATCGTCCACTCATGGACTAGATTCGATGAAAAACATTAAAATTCCAATATAAGACATGTCAGAATTTTTGAGAATAGACAGTTATTTAAACAATTGTTTAAATAAATAAAATTAAATGTGCATGAGCACATGCTTTAAATCAGAGTACAACGAACCACAACATAATTAGAATAACTCGGTCAAACTTTGAAACAATGTTTGTGGAGTTTAAGGTTGTAAATACCAATAAGAGACTTGATGTAATTTTTTTAATTTTATCAAATTTTCGAAGAATAATTTTCAATTAATACAAGAACATGAATGCACACACAATTTTGACCTTATTATTTATTGTCTAAAAACTAAATTAAAAGGGTTCTTTACTTTACCTTAGAAAATCAACTGTTGCTTCTCAAATGATCACAAATTCCTTCTGGAACGCTGTTGAAAACTTGACACAGGTTTAACTTCCTCAAATGATACTTTGAATGAATTCAACAAAAATCTGGCACTTTCCAAGAGAGATTCAGGTGTACACACTAATTGTGTGTGTAACAATTAAATATGACTAAGTTATTTAATTACAAAGATGACGTCAAATATTTTATTTCTGTACCCCAGGCCGTTTTTTTCAGGTCAATGGAATGATGGTGCTGAACTGAAACACTAGTAAAAATTTAAATATGTCACTTGGTTTTGACAATCAAGTGGAAGTGGTAAACCCAAAGGAAGTTAACAGTTAATTTTTTATCGCGAAAATAATTTTTGACAAGAATCCAAATCTCGCACTTTTTTTTGCAAGCCGGGGCTACGACCAGATAGATGGCCCGTGATCTCGCTCTGTGGCTGAGTACCTGTTGCAAAAAATCTCTGAACGATATTTAACTAATTCCCATTTATAAAATCATCAATAGTCATGTTCCATGATTTTTTGTTGTACAATAAAATCTCATATATTTTTTCATGTTCTTTTCGCAAGTCTAAAATATACAGAAAAGTACGTACAAAAAAAGAACAAAAATAAACAGCGACCTGTTGCACGTTCCCTGTTTGTGGTTTGTCTTTTGTTTGGCCTGACCAAAAAGTATATTTACAAAATTATTAAAATGTGGTTGATAATATGGGCCATAAATGAATAAAGTCTATTAGGTTACAACAAGTTATTCGAATGTAAATTTTATTTTTTTTTTGGTAGGTACACGAGGACAGTAAATCCCTTAGGTTTGTATATTGTACACAACATGTAAAAGATTTAATTAAGTATTAAAGAATCTTTTTTTAACTGGATAAAAAATTTAACGGTAACAAAAAAAATTATTAGCAGTAATATATAAAAATAATCCATGTATTCAAAATAAAAAAAAACTTATACTGAACAAGTCTTAGTCATTCAATTGACAACAAAAAAGTTACACTCATGCAACCATACAAACACACACAAAATAAAAGGAGTCTATTCAAGTCTGTACATTAAATGTATAAAGATAAAGAAGAGAGAGAGATTAGCAGTAAATTTTCTTTGTTTCTCTCTGTCTTTGTCTCAAGTTAGTGATTAATATAGTTAATATTTTTTGAACTTTATCAGATTAATTAAAAAGAAGACTTTAAAATATTTCCAATTTGTCTAAAAGTTGCTTCTTGGGATCTCGGAACACCTGTTCCAAAATTTTGGGAGGAACGTTGATTATGATTATATTCTGGATATGCTACTGACACACTGGCTCGAGTAATTTCAGAAGAAGAAGATTGTGCATCCTGTGGTAATGGAGGATACAATTGTTGCTGTGGTACAGCCTGTTGTGAAGGAGGGGCTATTTGTTGTTGTAATTGTTCAGGAGTTCCAAATTGACTGGATTGTGTTTGTTGATCATTACGATCATGGAAAAGTTCTGCAGCCGCAGCTCGTGTTGGAACAAAGACTTTACTGGGTGAGACTGAAAATTGAGTTCTATCGTGTCCACTGTTGTTATTTGCACTAAGACGATTTGCTACTTGAGATGCTGCAAATTGTGCCACAAGATTGAGAGCATCCTTGAGTCGGGCTTGATTTGTAGGATCTTGATTGTCTACCTGAATTAATTGAAAGTCTGGTGACCTCGGGTTGGGTTGTTGAGTAAAGTCTTGATTAAAATTTCCTTGTTGTTGACCCAGAGGAGTACCAGGAACAAAATGCTGATTTCCTGATGATGGTGGTCCATAAGTATTTTGTGGACTATTATAATATCCTTGATTATTATTTTGGGGTGGTCCATATGTTTGTCTAGAACTTGAGTAGCCTCCTGATGGACTTGAGTATCCAGATCCAAGGTCATAGCCTAAAATAAAATAAATAATTATTATGCAGACAATTATTTTTAAAAGCGTTAAATTTAAAAACGCTAGTCACAATATCCACAAATGTTGTGACCTCAACTACAACTAAACTAAAAAAAATTACTCTACTTTCATTCAAAAAAAGAAAACTACGACTTTGACAAGAGAAAAAACTGAAAAACGTCAATGAAACTATTCAAAGACTCCTACCTAATGCTGGAATAAGTTGAAACTGAGATTTTTTCCTAACATTAATGTCATTAATGTTGGAATCATTTTGTGGATTTTGTGACTCGACTCCATGATTATTCGTACCAGAAAATCGTTGTGGTTGGTAGTAGCCACCAGAGAATTGAGGTGCACTCTGACTTTGTGAACTTTGGTATCCTCCACTTGATTGAGTATTATTTTTACTTGTTTGGACTCTTTGACTTCTCCCACGTGTAGATTTTCGTTCTTCTGAAGATTCTTTGGAGTCATCCCGATTCTTCTTGGGCTTTCTAGTTTTTGTTGCTGGACGCTCCGTCGTCGTTGTTGTCGTGGTACTACTACTACGTTGTCGACTACTTTTTGATTTACGACTTCCGGACCGAATTCGAGCTGATTTGGCTGTTGTGGGTTTTGGTGTTGTTGTCGTCGAAGTTGTTGTTGTTGAAGTTGTTGGGGCTGCTGTTGTGGTTGTGGGTGCTGGAGTGACTTCATCTTCTTCATCATCAGTCTCATTGTCATCATCATTTTCAGCAGACTCTTCCTCCTCATCCTCTTCCTCTTCAGTTTCAACTGGTTTTTTAGTAGGCTTGGGTGTGGGTGCTGGTGTGGTTGACTTTCTTCTGGATTTTTCAGCAGAATTTTTTCGTTTCTTTTCTGCTGAAGTGTCACTATTTCTTGAAGATTTTTTGGGGGGTGGGGGTGGAGCTTCAGCTTGACTTTCACTACTATTATCATTGTCATCATCCTCATCTCCATCAACGTCAACCTCTTCAGCTACATCATCTCTCTTCTCATCATCAGCACTTGAGTCCTCTTCAGGATCTTCTGTTATTGTTGTGGTTGGGGCCACTGTTGTCGTTGAGACAGGGGCAACAGTTGTTGTAGTTGTGGTAGTGTCGTTAAGGGTTGTGGTCGTCGTTTGACCTTTGACTAGTACATATCTCACTAAATTTAATGGATGTGACAAAGGGACTAGGGAACTTCCCAATTGGATGGATCCAATTGGGGCCAATTGATATTGTAAATGATTTAATTGATTTGATGTTGGAAGTAATGGACTAATTAAATTGGCTGATTTTTGTTGTTGTCCAGCTCTTTGTTGTTGTTGTTGTTGTCCACCCCCAATTCCTTGGGAACTTGATTGAGTCTGAGTTTGAAGTTGAACGCTGGGAAGTTGAATTTGGGGAAGGGCTTGAATGTGTTGTCCAGAGAAAAAATTTGGATTTAATAAATGTTGTGGACGAATTTCTATAAATTAATTTTAATTAAAATAATTAAAATTTGACTTTTCATATATTTAAATTATTTCTAACTCAATAGCACACGTACCATAATAATTTTGATGCGGGACTCCAGGCTGGTAAAGATTTGAAAGACCCACAAAACCAGCTTCAGTAAATGAAATAATTGAGATTACTGAGATCCAAACAAAGAGACGACGCCACTCCTCCATTTTTTGAAATCCAGTTGTACAAAATTTTCAAACAGGGAAAGAATTCACACAAGTTCACACAAAAATTTTTGAAAATCTTCAAAATACTTTATTAAAATTAAAAAGTATATTAAAATATTCTCAAAAACTCACACTTTCACACAAAAAAATAAAACACACACACAATCACACACACACAACTTTGTCAAGTTGTTGGAGGCTTCAGACCAAGAGCCTAAATGAGTAAAGGATCTGTGTCTCATCATTTTTTTATAGGCCGGATCATTCCATCAATTCCCCCCTTCCCCTTCTCCCTACACTCTGACCTCTTATCTTATTCTCATAAGGGCAATGCATTAGCTTGTACTTTAACTTCCACATACAATTCTTCATATTGGCTACCCCAACTCATCATTAAATATTTTCGTTTTAAAATTAGGGGAAGGAAGAAAACGATTGAGTTTGAATGAGATGAGACAAGGAGGGGACCAAAAAAAATTGTAAATAGTGAAAACTTGCTTTATTACGATTCTTTCTTCTTCATCTTCTAATCTCAATGATGTTATTTGACATTACAAAAGAGAGCTACATATATTTTAAGTGTTTCTTCCTATAAAAAAACCTTTTTTTCCATTCTCATCTTGTATTGTCACTTTCCCCCCTCCTCCTCCCCCTTTGTCTCTCTCTCACAATCAATGACAAAAAGATAAAACTTGACAGTCAAAGTGTACAGAGTGGACACTTGTTTTCATTAGTCTCTTTCATTTAAATCAATGGTGGGACAGATAGTGTACATACAAGTTTGGCAAAATAAATAAATTGCATGGATGTTTATTAATTGTCATCACATTTTCAAATGATGGCCAAGCTTAAAAAGTAAAGAAGAACAAAGTTGCCACCTGCCTTTCCCTTAAAAGGTTGTCTAATAAAAAATAAATAAAATGAGCAAGATGTAGAGAGAGAGATATTGAAAAAAAGAGATAAAATATTATTACCTCGCTCCAAATTATCGATTAATTCATTGAGTGACTCACTTACACAAACTCTCTTCTGTAGGTAAAGAAGCTTTAAAAGTTACTTTAAGAAGATGAGCAAAAAGGGAGAAACTTTGTAAAAATCTTTATTACTTATAACCGGAATAATGTGTCATGTGTCCCCCCGTCATAAAGTTCTTTTAACAACTATGACAGCTATTGATGTTTTTTTTTCCTAGTACTTCCACATAAGAGAGAGAGAGAGAATTTTTAAGTATTATTTACAATTTTTGATTTAACTAGAAAAGAGATGAAGAATGTAATACACAACTTAATGAGCTACAGTTTGACTATAGAGAGGAGACAAATATTGAAAAAATTTGCAAATGAAAAAGTTGAAAAGTCATTTTTCTACATTTGTATATATTTATAATATATATATTTATTTTGTCATGTTCTAGCAAGTGGAATTAAATAAATATTGAAAAAAATTTCTTAACCACTTCTTCCTCTTCTTAATAGTATTTGACATTTGTGTGTATGTATACATTTGTATTATCATATTGCATATTGAGAGAAGATGCTCGGACAAATAAATTTGAAGAGAGAGAGAACAAGTTTTACTTATTTAGCATCTTTGAGTCTTCTCTCTCTCTAGCTGTCCATATCTTGTTCCTCCACATGTTTCAATTGTTAGAGGAACAAGATATGGACAGTTTCAATTGTTGACTTTTTTTTGCCATTCTTTTTGGGGTGTACTTATACCTACAACTTGTACTGTTAGTGATATACCAGACATACAATTAAATTAAGGGAGATGCATAATAAAAAACTAAACTTGTTGTCGTCACTCGCACTCTCTTCTTCAAAATCTTGTACCGACTAATAAGCCAACTGTTAACTAACTGTATTAAATTGTTTTTTTAGTGTACATAACTGACTTGTGTACGCGTACACTCTGCTTTGGCTTTTTTATTCAAAACTTTTTTTACCCATAAACAAGCCAAATTTACTTGTGGAGAGACATAAATTCACATTATTTCTGTTTCCTACTTCCCCCCTCCTCCTCTTCTTCTTGATGTTGTTGTTCATTTAATGGGAAATTAAATAAGTACATATTTGTTATATTATTTCCACTTTCGCAAATATTATCTAAATTGTCAATTTCTTATGAAAGAGAGAGAGAGAATGATGAGAAGGATTTTTTAAAAAATAAACATTAAAATTATGTAGTCAACATTCAACAATTTTTTTGGTGAATTTTATGTAATGAAGAATGGAAATTAAATTATTCTCTTGAAATTAAATAACAAGACTCACTACATGTGTGGCTTTAAAAAATGGTGTGCATGTGTTATGTGTTGTTAGTTTTCATTTGTAATTAATAAAAATGGCCTTTTTAATTGCCCTACTCACTCCCTGCTAATTCAATCTTCTTTTTTTTGATCAAATTGACAATTGTAGAATGTGAAAACATATCCTGTATAGGATTATCATGTTAATTAGCTTGATCAATTCATCAACTTTTAATTGCCCTTACTGTCAAGTGGAGTGCGACAAGATTTTTTTGCCAATTACATCATTTATTGTAATGTAATAGAGTAGAAAGTCAATTGTCAATTTTATTTTTTTGTGTGTGAAAATTAACAAGGAAATATTATGTTGTGTGCTTTAGCCATTACTTATTACATTTATTTTGTATAATTTATTTGTAAATTAGGACTTTCAACCACAATAATACGGAACAATACAGGGCAAAAAATATAACAATAAAATACAAAACAATATTCGTATTTTTTGGAAAAACATGAGTTTTTACAGTAAATTCTGGTTCAAAAGTAATTTTTTAAATATTAATTAATATCAATTATGACAATGGAAATTGTATAAATTAAACTGCCTTATCATTTTATTGTATGGTACAATTACTAAACCTGTACATAGGGTGGATTGTATTGGGTAAAATAGGTGTTTTAAATAATGCAATACACAAGTAAAAGTTAAGGAACAAAAAAATAATAATTTACATAATATTTTTTCTTCTTTTGGCCACTTTCCATGAGCATCCCATTAAATTCACTTGTTTTGCTTCCTTTCACGAGCTCTACGATTTTGAAGCCAAATCTTGACCTGTTCATTCAAATGAAATGATAAATTTTTTAATTTTAAAAAAAGAGAGATATTAATTAATATAAAATTTAAATCTTACCCTAGTTTCAGTTAAAAAAAGAGACTCAGCCAATCGACTGATTCCATCTGGACTAAGGTACTGTGACTTTTTGAATGCATTTTCCAAGACAGTGATTTGATAAGGGGCAAATGGAATTCGTGGTCCACGACCGTATCTTTTACATCCTCCTCGTTTCTTTGATCCTAATTTTATATATTTAAAATTATTCTCACATTTCTAATATTGTAATTTGTAAATAATTAAATTAAATTAAGTTTAAAAAAATATATCTTTTTACTTGGCAATTTTGGAGGTTTAAATCGACTACAGTACAACCATGAAAATTCCTTGTCTTCATGCCCACTCTCTCTCTCTTGTTCCTTGACTGAATTAACGTCATCAGTATTTTGTTTAGTTGTCACTGAATCCTCCTCCTCCGTTTTATTCACGTCAACTCGATATTTTTGAACATTTGTAAAAGGTTGAGGAAAATTAAAACAAAGTTGAAAATTATGATATTGTGATGGAGGTTCAATGTGTTTAATTTCTTTCCAATCATTTAAATATTTTGACTCATGACAATAGTAAGGAGTCCTCAATAAACTTTCTATACTAAAATCCGTCTTTTTTGTACTACTCCCACTACTACTCTTGGTACTGGAGGCTGGCCAATTATTTGTGTCTGACATTTTAACTAATTTGTCAAATAAAATTGACACTTGAATTTGATGATGATCAGTGTAGTTGTAGACACTAATTTTCTTGTAAGAATTATTTTGTTTCTTTTTTTTCAAGCTTAAAACAATTTGTAAGATGTAGATCGGTTGAGATTATCTTGAGAACTGATCTCTGTCAATTTCAGGCTACCCCAAGACATAATCATGGACAAGGGAGAAAAAAAAGGTACTTTTAATGCTACACATAATCTCTACATTTTTGGTTGTCATCATCCATAGACTCTTTGAAATTTCAATCCGCCGTTTTGTATGTACATTATATATATATATAGGTACACTCATGTAAAATGTTACATGTTACCTATCCCCACAATTTATGTATTAGAATTATGTTCTGTCTCCCATACAAAAGGATCCTCTTCCCATGTTTATGTCTGAGATGAACAATTTTTCATCTGGATTTTTTGTTTTCAACATTCTCATTGGTTGGAGGATTGAGAAGGGGGCAGAATTTTTTCAGTTGTACAGATAACTCCTACCCTATTGAGTTTAGTATGAATAGACTTTTTGATATATTATATAAAAAACCGGGTGCTTTTATTTCTACTGAAGAGTCCATTTTTGTTTTTCGGCGTTTCTTTTTTTACAGATATTATGTTCATTTTGTGACTAATTTGCTTATTAAATAGAATTTAAACACAAAAATAAATGTCTAAAATCAGTACTAAGAAATTTTACAGAATTGTCATGTGTAATTTATTGCGTTAAAAAGAATTATTTCAAGGAATGAAATGAAAGATCTTTAAGATACTCAAGTTCATTTTTAGACTGAATTTCATTGAAAAAAGATGACAACTCATTAGTTATGCAAAATGCCAGTGACGCGACGTCATTTTATTGAGACTGGCCCGGCCCGGGTGAGAGTGAAGTGGCCCGGCCCCTCTACTCCAATTTTTTGACATTGCACGTACAAATTATTCAAGCAATAAAATACAACTAATTTGAAATCTGAAGTTTAGTGAACACAACATTGAACATTTATTTTACAAAATAATTAGTCTTTACATTAAATATGTATAATTACGACAACAATGATATTTGGCATAATACAGTAGAATTAGGAGTTTTTTAAATATAACCACATGTCTTAAGAATAAAAGTTTTTTAATTGACATTTAGTTTAAGTAGAAAGAGGAACTCGGCGGACTTTAGCCATTGCAAATTTGACAATAATTTCGTCGAAAGAAATTTTGGCGGCAAGGTCTCGCTCGATTGAAAGAATTGCTAAATTAGTTAGTCTTTCTTGTCCCATTCGTGAACGCAGAAAATTTTTAATTATTTTTAACTTAGAAAAAACGCGCTCGTTACTTGCTACAGATACGGGAATTGTCAGAAAAATTCGCAGAGCTATCTCAATATTAGGAAACGATTTCTCTAATTCATGTTTGTACAACAAAT